>JXCR01144669.1:131997-179170 GCA_002079205.1 Phalaenopsis hybrid cultivar | reverse complement strand
ATATATATATATATATATATATATATATATATATATAATGGAGGTGGCGCACCAAGTATTATTTACAATAGGAACAGCTCTGGGCAGACCGATGAAACTTGATGTGCCAACTTATAATCTCTCAAGAACTTCTGCTGCCATAATTCTAATTGAAAGGGACATAACGCTTCCTGAGGTGGATGGAATATGGTTGGGAACAGCTCACAATGGCTATTGGCAAAAGATTTTAATGGAGAAAAAATCATATTACTGCACACATTGCAAAATGTTTCCGACTCCATCCAAATATCAGAACTAATTCCAAAACTCAAAGAACTTCCTCAGTTCCTGCGGTTGCACAGGAGCAGCCAGTTATTGGAAGATCAACTGATGACCAAAACAAATTTACAGTTACTGATAATGTTCCTCGAGGGGGAATGGAAGTACCCAGTCCTGTAATTGAAGTTGAACTGGAGAAGGTTTCCCCCACTGACCAGCTGACTGCCACAGTCCGTGAAGATACAACACCCACTCTCCTTGAGGATCCTTCCACCCCATTGCAGACTTTTCCTCCTTCAGAAAATTTTAATCCTGTGGAAAATGTAGTGGAACAATTGGAGAAACTAACAAGGCCCAATCCTTTAGTTTCTTCTATAGTGGTCACCACTCATGATTCAATGCAAAGTAATGACCAGCAGGACCATTGTAGTAATGGTCCTGCCCCTCTCAGTATGGTTGATGTAGTTGACAATGATACTTCAACTTATATTGAGGCCTTTCACAAAAAATTAGAAGAGGGATGGTAGTTGCAGAAAGCTAGGAAAAAGAAGAAACAAGCCAATATGGATCCACAAGGAGGTACCTTTGTCATAGAAGCTGGGTGTTCTTATTCCTCAAAAAAATATTCCCTCACAAGACTCACAAGGGGAAGAGCCAAACTTTCCCATCATGATTAATTTGCTTTGTTGGAACATTAGCGGAGTGGCTCACCCACTCTCTCTAAAAAGACTCCTTCACCTCAATAGAAAACATAAACTTTGGTGCATTGCTATTCTTGAACCTATGGTTCACAAATACCCTAAAAAAAATCCTAAACCATTTCCATGGCTTATCCCATCACTATAACTGTACTAATAAAATCTGGACACTTTTCAGAAAAGAAATAACCTAGTCTATCCTGTTTGATAATCCTCAGTTTGTGCATTTCAAGATAGATTCTGCTGGTAAATCAGGACTTATCACTGTTATTTTTGTTGGTTGTAACAAAAATGACAGAACCATTCTTTGGCAAGAGCTTATTTACATTGCAAACAATATAACCTCCCCTTGGCTGGTGGGAGGAGACTTCAACTATGAGGCTGAAAGTTCTGAAAAAAGAGGGGGTAGATCTCCTAACCTCCTCTAGATGGCACAATTTAGTGACAACATCAAAGTTGCTAAACTTTTTGATCTTGCATTTTAAGGAGACTGCTTTACTTGGAAGAGAGGTCAAATCTGGGAAAGAATTGATAGGTTTCTGGCCAATGATCTTTGTTTCCAAAAATTCTTAAATACCTTTGTACACCATCTATCCTTATTAAGGTCTAACCATAGATCTTTGCTTGTCTTTATCACTGCCAACCCTCCTAAAAGTTCTAACTCCTTTAGATTTCAGAACATGTGGATTTATCATCCTCAGATCATCAACTTGGTTAAAGAGCATTGGAATACTTCACAACAAATCACCCCCTTATCAGACTGTGGAAATTACAAAAAAAGATGTCCTTTTACCTCAAGCAATCAAATTGGCAATGCTTTGGGAATGTGTATGAAGAAGTGGACAATGCTAAGAAAAATCTAGCAACCTTGGAAGCTGAATTGGTGAATGGACAGATCAATGAAGTTGAACTACTGAAAAATGCTGAAAAGGTTCTTTTAGCTACCGAAAGATTGGAATTGTTTCTGAAACAAAAGGCAGCCATCAATAGATTCATGGGAGGGGATAGAAATACAAAATACTATTATTCTTGTATCAAGTATAAAAGAAAATGCAATAATATTCACAGGATTCAAGATGCTCAAGGTTGTTGGATAAAAAATTATGAAGGAATTGCTAGGAATGCTGTAGAATTCTTTCAGAAGCTCCTCACTGCACCCCAGTTTACCTCTACACCAGTGGATCCCCATTTCTTCTAGGAAGAACTGGTCTATAATCAGAAACTCCAAATAACATCTATCCCTTCTANACAAAAGGCTGCCATCAATAGATTCATGGGAGGGGATAGGAATACAAAATACTATCATGCTTGTATCAAGTATAAAAGAAAATGTAATAATATTCGCAGGATTCAAGATGCCCAAGGATGTTGGATCAACAATTATGAAGGAATTGCCAGGAATGCTGTAGAATTCTTTCAGAAGCTCCTCACTGCACCACAGTTTACCTCTAGACCACTGAATCCCCATTTCTTCCAGGAAGAACTGGTATATACTCAGGAACTCCAACTAACATCTATCCCTTCTGAAACTAAAATTTGGGAGGCCCTTAACACTATTGATAACTCTAAAGTTGCTGGTCCTGATGGATATACAGCCGCTTTGTACAAAAAAGCCTGGCCCATTATCAAAGAAGATGTGGTTAATGTTATCCAAAGCTTCTTCAATGGAACCCCCCTCTCCAAATATTTTGCTTCTTCTAGTTATGTCCTTATCCCCAAAACTGCTGTAACACACAACTGGAACCATTACAGACCTATCAGTCTGACATCTATGTTCAGCAAACTTATTAGAAAAATTATTGTGGCCACGTTACAACCTCATTCAAACCATCCAACAAAGTCCAATCAGATAGCTTTCATCAAGGGTAGATCTATCTCTGATAATATATTGCTAGCACAATAGCTATTACTGGATATTGATCATCATTGTAGAGGAGGCAATCTCATCTATAAACTGGATCTAAGTAAAGCCTATGATACAATTCATTGGTCTTTCATACTTGATATTCTTAAAGCCACGGGTTTCTCTCCAGAATTCTGCACTCTCATTTCTTGATGGCTACAATTCAATTCACATTCCATCTTGCTTAATGGAGCTTCTCATGGTTTCTTCTCAGCTACTAGAGGGGTACAACAAGGAGATCCACTCTCCTCGTCCATTTTCATCCTAGCCATGGATTATCTATCTAAAACTTTGGATCATGCTCTATCTAAAAGATCCTATGCCAGTTTCCATCATACTTCTAATGTGGAAGTTACACCCCTGATATATGTAGATGACATCATTGTATTCTCCAAAGCTAACAAAAATGCTGTTAAGCTAATACATAATTGCTTGAAACATTTTCAATGTATCTCTGGTATGACCTTCAATGCTTCTAAATGTCATATCCTTTATAGCAAACTTACTAATTCTGCAGCTAAACAATTGATTGGCAACTTTACTGGGTTTTTTATTGCTACTTTCCATCTTCATTACCTTGGGGTGCCACTTATCAAAGGCAGAACCAAAAGGATACAATTTGATGATGTAGTCACTAAAATCAATGCTCAACTCAATTTCTAGACTAATTTTTTTCTCTCTAATGATGGGAGAATCACTCTGTTAAAAAGCATTCTCACGTCTTTTCTCTCCTACATCCTCCAAGTTACAAACATGAAGAAGTCTACCCAACTATTAATTGAGAGAAGTTTCAACAGATTCCTCTGAGTTGGACAAAGAAACCAATTACATTGGGCTAGCTGGAAAAAGGTTGCAAAACCTACTATTGTTGCAAGATTGGGCTTCAAAGGATTGCAACATCTTCATATGTGAAAACTATGGCTGAAATTTAGAATGCAGAACTCCCTATGGGCAAAGTTCATGAAGGGAAAATACTGTAAGCACTCCCATCCAACTTTGGTTGAAAGAAAGCTGGGGGACTCACCAATATGGCTCAAATTACTTCAAATCAGACAAAAGGCAGAAAATATCTTCTTGTGTGATCTTGGCCAAGGCAAAATCTATTTCTGGCTTGACCAATGGTGCCCCCAAGATCTTCTCACACCCAGACCAACTAACTTTTATCCTAATATGTTGGTGGCTGATTGCTGGAATGGAGACTCCTAGTCTATGGAAAAGCTGTTATCTATGCTTGATCAAACAGCTACTACATGTAAGTTCCCTTTCAACAGAGAACATCAAGACAATTTAATGATTAATGCTAGTAAGTTCCACAACATCTCTAAAGCCATATACACTAAATTGTATTGCTGGCACTAAGTTCCATGGTGTGAAACTATCTGGAACAAACATCTCACCCCCTTTATGTCTTTTCTAATATGGAGAATCTTTCATAAGCTTCTCCCTATGGATGATAATCTCAAGCTTAAAGGTTTGAGAGGACCTTCCAGGTGTCATCTCTATTATTAAGCTGAAGAATCAATTACCCATCTCTTCTTTCAATGTATGTTTACACAAAGGGTGTGGCTTGAATTAGTAAAAGAGCTGAAGATAAATCTATTGAATCTGGTTTAGACCTCTCTTATTGCTTGCTGGAATACTTGGGATAAATTCAATTTGAGCACCTTCCCTTTTGTGGTTTCTTGGTTTATTTGGATGGCCTGAAATAAAGCTAAATTTGAGGACTGCCCTCCAAATGCACACCAACTGTAGTACATTGTAAAACTTTCTTAACAAAGCTGATCAAATATAAGGGATTCCCTGAAATTGTCTATACTGTCAGTCCTTCTACACATAAACTACTCAAGATATCCAAAGTCTTCTGGATCAAACCTACTCACCCCTGGATCAAGGCTAACATAGATGGAAGCTACAATGGGCAAGATGCTAGATTTGGAGGGATCTTCAGAGACTGCACTGGCACCTGTAAACTATTTTTCTACAACATTATGACTGCCCAAGATGCACTTGAAACTGAAATAGCTGCTCTTTTGTGGGCACTACATAATGCTTTAAAGATGAAATGGTTTTATATAATGGTTGAAACTGATTGTTCCCTGCTTATCGAACTGATTGAAGGATCCTTATATCCTCCCTGACACATACTCCAATTGCTCAAAGTTATCGTGGAATTAAAAAAATTGTGCCAAATTTAGCTCAAGTTCAACTAAAGAGGCGACAAACCTGCTAAATTGGCTAGCAAGATTTGCTAGTCAGCCAGATACCACTTTAGTTTCCTCTACTTCTTCCCCTTGTCTCTCCTTTTTGTTAAAGGCTGACCTCGAAGTCCCTTATATCATATCTATAATGATTTCTTTTGCTGCAATATAATTTACCCTTCCTTAAAAAAAAATAAATATATATATAATGGAGGTGGTGGCCGGCTTGGTGGTAGCTCTGCTAGGGTTTCCATGGACTGTCTAAGGTTTGTGGGGATCTCCAACCCTTCTCTGCTCCTTGTTATCCCTTTCCTTGAGTTTCCTTTTATCCTTGGAAGCTTCTACTCTAGTTTTTCTATTTTCTGGGAACTTTTCTCTTTCAAGTTGTTGTCGAAGTACTGTTCCATCGATGTGGAGTGTTGATGGCTGAACAAAGCAATGTGGATTTGGCCACTAATATTCAATGGGAAAAGGCTACTTTTTTTATGTTGTCATAAAAGGCTTTGACCCTATTAAAAATTTTGATGAATTGGTTTTTCCTCAAAGCTACCATGAGGTGGCTGACCCAACCATTAAACCTTTGAGTAGGAAGAGTGGAAAAATGGCTATTTTTTATAATGAAGAGGATATCCAAAACTTGACTGAGAATTGTAAATTCACTCTCATAAGCAAATTTCAGTTAGGTCATCCAAAGATGGAAGCTATAAGGAAGTTCTTTAATGGCATTAAACTTAAAGGAGCTTGGAGAGTTGGCCTCATTGATGGAAGACACATTCTAATCCACCTAACAAGAGAAGATGATTATGCCAGAGTAATTTCTAAGTAGGTTTTACAGATTGAAGGCAACACTATGAAGATTCTAAAGTGGTCCACTAAATTTGATCCTAGCAAGGAACTCCCAATAATTCCTATATGGTTTAAAATTTTAGGATTAAAGCTTCATTATTTCAATTATAAAGTTCTGTTTAATATTGAAAAGGCTTTGGGTAAACCCCTAAAATGGGATGTTCCAACTTTCAACTTATCTAGACCATCAGTAGCCATAATCCTAGTTGAAAGGAACCTAACTCTCCCAGCAGTTGATGAAATATGGTTGGGTACTGAACATAATGGTTATTTGCAGAAAATCATTGCTGAACAAAAGCCTTACTATTGCTTCTGCTGTTGTATGTTTGGGCATCCAGATAATAAGTGTTTCAAACTACACCCTCATCTCAGGAATTCTTATCAAGGGGTCCCAAAAGATACTGATCTACCTATGA
Organism: Phalaenopsis hybrid cultivar; assembly: GCA_002079205.1. Lineage (NCBI taxonomy): Eukaryota > Viridiplantae > Streptophyta > Magnoliopsida > Asparagales > Orchidaceae > Phalaenopsis > Phalaenopsis hybrid cultivar. The sequence goes on along the minus strand of JXCR01144669.1, from coordinate 172,851 downwards.
AACCTTTGGTGGAGCTAGTGAGGGAAAGGGAAATTACTATTGAAAGTTCTGATCATATCAATTCTGGGTATAATGCCAAAGGTCTTGATGAAATTTACCAGACCACTAATACTGCTTTGGTTATTGAGAGTGATAATGCAGACAAAAGTACAGTCATTGCTAGTTCTAACCACCATAATCTTCTGAATGCAATGACAGTTAATTTATCCAAGGATGAAGCTGGCCCCTCAGAAAGTCATCAAGAACCATTAGTTGTACATGTCGCAGCTAGTGCAGCCACTGCCCAAGAACCTTTTGTTTCTGTGCCCCAGAGTTCTCAGCTGAATGTTGGTGAGGTTATTCATAAGGATTATCATTTGGACTCTACCTTAGTTGAAGAATTACAGACTGCTTTGGTAGATGAATGGCAAACCCAAAAAATTAGAAAAAAGAAAAAGGGTAACTAGGAATTAACCAGTGTGAAGGGAGGAACATACTCATTCAGAGACAGAAAAACTCATAATGAAACAAAGGAGGCCATGACAAGTTATAGAAGGAGGGGTAAATCCATTTCCTTTGGATGATGAAACTTTTATGTTGGAATGTTAGGGGATTGACACATCCTAAATCCCATAACAGACTTATTGCTTTGAATAGGATGTATAAGTTTTGGTTTATGGCTATTTTGGAGCCTATGGTTTCCAAAAACCCCCAAAAAATCTTTTGAAAACTTTCTGGCTTCTTTGTTATTATGAATACTAAAATTTGGGTACTCCTTAGAAAGGAAATTATTTGTCAAATTTTGTGGGATCATCCACAATTCCTTCACATCAAGTTTATCTTTGGGGGTCAGAAAGGATTGGCCACTTTTGTTTATGCTGGAAGCTACTCAAGGGCCAAATTGGAGCTGTGGGAGAGCATTCTTATTATTATTAGATCCTGCAACTCATTATGGTTGGTGGGTGTGGATTTCAATTCCATTTCTGCCCCTACTGAAAAACTAGGAGGCAATCCACCTGATACCAAATCTATGAACTGCTTCAATGATAATATTAGCTTGGCTAGCTTATTTGATCTTGGCTTTACTGGGCTCAAGTTTACTTGGAGGAGAGGACCTTTATGGGAAAGATTGGATAGAATCCTTATTAACTCTCTTTGGTTGAATGAATTTTTACATACTTCTGTTCAACATCTTAGCATGACAGGATCAGATCATAGGCCCTTACTTATCATTATTTCTGCATCTCCAATCAAGCATAAGTCTAGCTTTATTTATCTCAACAAGTGGTCTTCTCACCAAGATTTTCTTAATCTAATCTCTTTCGGGTGGAGAGATTTTCACCACTCTAATCCTCTGATTAAACTATGGATGCTGCAAAAGAACATTGGTAAACAACTTTCTAATTGGAACTGGACTGTGGTGGGGGATATTAATTTAAAAGTAAAGGAGGCTGAAAAGGAAGTGAATGATATGGAGACCAGACTAGAAAACAATCCTGATACTGAAAAGTATTTAATGTTGGCTACTAAAAAAGCTGATGAATGCAATTAGTATGCAGGAGGAATTCTATGCTCAAAAGGCTGCTAAGACCAGATTCTGTGAAGGGGACAAAAACTCTAAGTACTTTCATGCTTGCATCAACTATAGAAGGAAATGCAACACCATTCACAAGATTAGAGATCCCTCAAGGCACTGGATTTAATCTGAAGACTTAATTGCTACTAGTGCTATTCATTATTTCCAAACTCTATTCACTCAACCTCTAGTCTTCAAGCTTCTAATTCAGCAAGACCTATTTGATCAGAGTTAGACAAGAAACCTGGACTTGGCTTCTATCCCTGAGGAATTGGAAATTTGGTCAGCCCTAACCTTCATTGACAGCTCCAAAGTGGCAGGCGCAGATGGATTCTCAGCAGAATTCTTTAAGAATGCATGGAAGATCATTAAATGGGATATTATTGAGGCAGTACAAAGCTTTTTCAGAGGGATGGATTTTCCTTACTATTTTAAATGCTCTATCATTACCTTAATTCCTAAAAACAACTCCAAGCTTGTTTAGGACCAGTTTAGGCCTATCAGTCTTACTAATGTGCTGTCTAAAATTGTTATCAAGGTGATTTCCATTAGATTGCAGTCACATTTACGTCATCTCATCATTGAAAATCAACCAGCTTTTGTACAAGGGAGAAGTATAGTGGAGAATGCTCTCTTGACTCAAGAATTAGTCCTGGATTTGGAAAGCAGTGTAGAGGAGCGAATCTTATTTTCAAACTTGATATCCAAAATGCTTATGATACCATACATTGGGGATTCATTGAGGAGGTTCTATCTGCAAGGGGATTCTCTCAATCTTTTATTTCCTTGATCCATAGGTGGCTTAACAAAAATTATCATTCTATCTTCATTAATGGGAAGTCTCAAGGCTTCTTCACAGCTTATAGAGTCATCAAGCAAGGAGACCCCTTATTCCCAACTATCTTCATACTTGCTTTTAATTACTTGTCTAGACTGTTGAATAAACTAATGGCCAAAGCTCCTCACTCACTATATAGCCAGAGATCTAACATTGTTGTGAACCGTTTAGCCTTTGCTGATGATGTTATTATATTTTCCAAAGCTACTAAACCTGCTGTTAATTTGCTTTTCCAATGTTTGAATAAATTTCAATAATGCTCTGAAATGAAATTTCATAAACAGAAATGCCAAGCTGTGTTCAGCAAAAGGGTGAAACCAGATATCAAGCATTAGATTTCAGATCTCACTGGCTTTTTCTCTAGTTCTCTTCCCCTGAAATACTTGGGGACTTTATTGCTCAAAGGGAGAACAAAGAAAGTCTAATTTGATGATATTATGTTAAAAGTCCAAGACAAACTCAACAACTGGTCTAACACTTTCCTCTCTAATGGGGGAAGAATTACCCTCCTCAAAAGTATTTTGGCTGCCCATCCATCTTATATATTACATGTATTTATTATGAAGAAATCCATCCAATCTACTCTTGAAAGAACTTTCAACAGATTCCTTTGGGCAGGTCAGAGAAAGCAGGTGCATTGGGTGAGATGGCAAAAAGTTTGTGGCAGTGCTAGAGTAGGTGTGCTGGGGTTTAAGAGCTTCCAACAGATTACCCAAACCAACTTTTGCAAACTCTGGGTTATGTTTAGAGCACAGAATTCTATTTGGGCTAAATTCTTGAAATTAAAGTACTATAAAGATCTGCATCCTTCTCTTGTGACTAATAGATTTGGGAATTCAAGAACATGGAAAAACATGTTGAAGATGAGATCTAAGGCTGAACAGTTATTTATTTGGGAAATAGGGAAAGACAGACTCAATGTGTGGCTGGATAATTGGACTGAAGGAGGCATTATCACTCCATTATCTGGCTCTCAATTCAGCTCTACAACACAGGTGGCTGACCTTTGGTCGGATGGTGATTGGAACCAACAAGCTCTTCAGAACATCCTTGATAATAGATTACTTAATATAGTCCTGAAAAAACCTATTGAGAGATCTAAGAAATATAAACTTATAGTGGAGAAGAAGGTTTCTCAGACCTTTTCTGCTTCCATAGCTAATTTCTGCTTTCTTAAACAGGAGGTTTCCTGGGGCAAATGTGTTTGGAACAAGTTCCTTTCTCCTTCTATGGCCTTCTTCTCTTGGAGATTATTCTATGGTTTCATTCCCAATGATGATATTTTAAAATTAAAAGGCTTGAGAGGCCCCTCCATATGTAGCCTGTGTAAAATTGAAGAGGAAACCCTCCACCATTTGTTCTTCAAATGCTCCATTGTTCAGCAAGTTTGGAACCTCTTGTTACCTGAACTAATACTAAATATTGTTCAGTTGTCCTGACATGATTTTTAACTAAGCTGGGAAGATTGGCAGGCTCAATCTCTCCCTCCTATCCCTTGCATCATTGCTTGGTATGTTTGAATGGCTAGAAATAAGCTGAAATATGATGAAGGCCAAGTGAATGCCACCGCCATTGCCACAATTGCTATAGCTATTTACAGAAACTGTATTGTCACGGTAAACTTCCTGAGATCCTATGCACAACCTCTTTCAATTGTTCAAGGAAAATACAATTTATTCTTGTTCATTGGAGCTATCCTATACCTTGAGCTTCATTGCTCCTAATACAGGGGTTGGTGGGGTATTCAGAAATGACAGTGGCAAATGTTTACTCTATTTTCAGTCTCTTGCCAGGGCTAAGGTTCCCTTAGAAGTCGAAGCTGAAGGTATTTATTGGGCAGTGTACATGGCCAAAAATTGTAGCTGGAACCAATTAATGGTTGAAACTGACTCAATGACCTTAATCAACATTCTTGATGAGAGGATATCTACCCCTTAGTATCTGATTAATTGGATGACTGGCATACAATCCTTGAGCATGGAGATTAGGCTGTCATTTTCTCTTACATATAGGGAGGGTAATAGACCTGCTCATTGGCTTGCTAATGCTGGCCTCCACTCTCAGAGTCCCTTCATAGATTCTTCTACCACTCCTTCTTTAGAATTACTGTTGAAAGGAGATCTTGTTGATCTACCTTTCATAATAGTTCTTTCTCTTTAACTTTTGGGAAGTGCCTTGTCTGTACCTTCCTTTTTGTATCTCTTTTATTTAATGAATTAGGAGCCTCTATCTCCTTTTTTTAATATTTATATATATATATATATATATATATAATTTTGCTTTCTTTTTCTTTCTTTTCTAATTTTTTATGATCAAGTCACCTTCTTTAGGTGTTAATGAGTCTTTTGTATTTTGGTTTCTAGACTGTGGATCTCTCCTTTTGTGTCTTTTGTAATGTTTTTCACTGATTGACGTGTAGGGAGCCGAATAATGCTCTTCTACCAAAAAAAAAATTTTAGTTTAGAAAAATATGAAATCCAATTGATTTCATATCTTTCATAGTTTAAATGAAAGAGCACTACACCTCAAGCTATGTATCTTTCCCAAAAGTTAAACACATACCTTGATAGTGAAGCTCAATCAAATAAACTAAGAAATATATGACATCTGTTTGGTATACGAAAACCATTTTATTTATAAGCTGACTAGTTCCCCTCTTTAATATGAAAAACTAAATAAGGTTTATATTAAGTTGGGTTCAAAAAAGCTTCCTATAAGGGAAAGCCCCTATACTTAATTATATCTTAGATAACTGAAGTTACCTAAGAAAACTATCGATAAAAATCAGAGGATATTATCTTCAAGGAGTTCAAGGGAATAGGACTTTTTAATGAAATTAGACAAAGAGGTGTGAAAGGGGAAGACTCAAAATTAGAACATATATTGTAGAATTCAAAGGAGGAGAGACTAGGGTATGTCATAGATCCAGAGAAGAGTCTTGGTGACTTCCCAAGCCATCCTATGGTTTGGCTTCAATTTGGAGGAGAAATATTTAGATGTTCCATCCTGCTAGTTTTATTAATTAGGGTTTACATTCGTATGAAACTATCACACAAATAGCCTGGAAGATATGAGGATTTAGGTCATGACGAACGACAACCTTGGAATTCTAAAATGAGTTAGGGCTTATATTGTGTAGCAAAGCTATACAAAAGCCTAAAGATAAATTGATGATTTATGTCACACTAGGTGGACAACCTCGAAGTTCTATAGCTTGGTTATTTAATTCTAAAGAAAAAATGGTTTAGCTGATGTAGATATGTTTTGTTGTTTAAGATGGTTGTGCTTCCCACAATGCTAGTTCCAAGCACCCGTCGTAGCGAATTTTAAGTTTTCTAATGTGTCAAGTCTTGATGTCAAATTAAATGTCTTAAGGTTATAGTTATTTAAATTTTTTGGGGGATGTTAAAGTTGATTAGAGCAACACCAGTTAAGATCCTTTGGTTCCCTCGTTCCGGCACCACTATTTTCTTTTGGATTCACTTAATTTAAATGAATTTACTAAACTCAACTTAACGAGTTCCATACTTTCATTTAGATCATGGGAAGTCTCATTAGCAACCATAAATTACCTCTTCCTAAGGATTCTCGATCATTTGATAGAGATGTTTTAATTTGGTTGCAATTTTTGTTTTGTGATGTTTGTGATTAAATTTTGAGCTCCTATTCTTTGAATGTTGTGGCGATGAATTTCATCTTATTTAATTTTTAAATTTTGGTTTTGGTTGTGCAGTAATCCTAACAGCCTTGGCTTTGGCATGTAGGGTGACATCGTTGTTTAACATGTAAGTTTGAGACAAGAAGTATAGAATGGTAAATTCAATAATTTAAAAGTGTACATGTCGATTCTTCTCGTTCCTCCACCTGAAAGGTTAGCTTTGGCAGTGTATATATATAATTTTGCAATGAATTGAAATTTCTGGAGTAGATGAAGGTATAGCTACCAAACCCCAAGTTACGACTTTATTGAGCCTCTGAAGATCTTAGTGGGTGATTTTAGAACAAAATATGGCAAGTTCAATTTTCCCTTCAAAATATCCAAAAGATTTCAAAGTGTTCGGGGAATGACCCTGAACTACTTCGAGGATCTCTTGAATTATTTTGAGTTCATTTAGAACTTCATCATATTATTCCATTAATCATCCAAGGTTAGAGTGTGACTACCCCTTTTCTCAGTGAAGTTGGTCAATTTCATTATCCCAACAATAGGATACTTAATCAGATTGATTTTAGAACAAAATATGGCAAGTTCAATTTTCCCTTCAAAATATCCAAAAGATTTCAAAGTGTTCGGGGAATGACCCTGAACTACTTCGAGGATCTCTTGAATTATTTTGAGTTCATTTAGAACTTCATCATATTATTCCATTAATCATCCAAGGTTAGAGTGTGACTACCCCTTTTCTCAGTGAAGTTGGTCAATTTCATTATCCCAACAATAGGATACTTAATCAGATTGATTTTAGAACAAAATGTGGCAAGTTCAATTTTCCCTTCAAAATATCCAAAAGATTTCAAAGTGTTCGGGGAATGACCCTGAACTACTTCAAGGATCTCTTGAATTATTTCGAGCTCATTTAGAACTTCATCATATTATTCCATTAATAATCCAAGGTTAGAGTGTGACTACCCCATTTCTCAGTGAAGCTGGTCAATTTAATTATCCCAACGATAGGATACTTAATCAATTTGATATTTTACTTTAAAGATTATATGGATGAATACCCCTAAAGCAAGCTCTAGTCATTAAAGATTTGGTGCTCATCATAAATGGGCTTAGAGTGCTCAAAAGGTGTTAATAATTAATCATTTCTAAACTCCAATGAATTTGTTAAAATATTGAACTTAGCTCACTACCGAGCCCTTAACAATCTAAAAAAGAGGAAGTTGAAATTGTTAAAAAAAACTTTAATTTAAATGATAGGTATCCTTATCAAAAAATCATTTATCACCAATTATGGGATAGAAATAAGTGAATTATCATCTTCTTAGTTTAAACCCATCACTTTAGGATCATTTAATTTTTGCTTAACTTCTAAAGAGGTAATTCAAGAAAATACAATTTTATTCTTATTATGCTATGGTGGAAAGTTGGTTTCTACCTTTAACCTATTGCATTTCAATCATCCAATATATTTATTAAGGATCAAAATTATCCATCCCTAATGATTAACCCTAAATTCTAGTTAAGGCACCAAAGCCTAAAATTACTATCCTGCCCTTGGGGCTCCTCACCTTATAATTCTTCAACCAAAATTCAAATGTCCTTGAAAATATTTGAGTATCCTATCCATGAATTAATTAAAATATCAGAGAGGAAAGTATGATTTTTCAAAATCTTATTTAATTTAAATATATATTTTAACTCAAAAATAGGATTTTTCAATGTTAATTGATTTAATTATTAAAAATAAAGTTTTAATTTATGGGAAAATTATCAGAGGTTTGCCTCGGTCAGAAGAACACTTAGACAAAATTTTATGACTTTTTAAATAATATTGTAATTACTATAAGTATTTAAAGGTCATTTTTAATAATTACTTAAATACAAGAAAATGTTTTAATCTTTAAAAATCACTTTTAAATTTTTATTAAACCCTCATAAGTCTAAGAAACTCAGAGGAACAAATTTTTATCTTTTTATGATTTATATTTAATTTATTATAATTATTTTAGTGAGAAAATAAGGAAAATACATTTTAGGTCTTTAAAAAATTTATTTTTAATTTAAAAAAATTAGGAAAAATATCTTAAGCGGCCCCAAGTGAACAGGGACAATTGCAAACATTTTGAACTATTCTTTTTATTTTTGAAATTTTTGATTATTTTAATTATTTTTAATTAAAAATATACTTTAAAAATAAAATATGGTCACAAAAATAGCTTTTATTTTTATTAAATGCCCCTGATCACAAGGAACTGAGAAAACTATTTTTCATAATTTTTCTAAGCTTATTTAATTTAATATAATTTATTTTGTGCAAAAATAATATTTTTACTTACAAAATCCACTTTTATGGCCAAATCAACTTAAATAAATTTGAAATTTTTTACAGAAGCAGAGTAGGGGATCGTAGGACAACATGGCAAGCAAGTGGAAAGTGCACCCTATCATGAAGCAACGTACAAACATTCGATGACTCAGAGCTTCAAGTCAACGCCACTTGTTTAACTGGATAATTTGAATTTTTTGAATTAATTCAATCTAGAAAATTAAAAAAAACTATAAAATCCATAGCTTAATATAGAAAAATCAAAAAAATAAAATAAAAATGCCTCTGAACTCAATGAATTGAGCAAAAAATTAAATAAAGTGAGTTGAAATTATTTGTATGAATAATGTGGAATTGATTTTATCAATTTTTGGTTTATATTTAATTTAAATAAGTTAATACGAGGTAAAATTATTTAATTAATAACATAAATATATAAAATTATTCAAATCATCACAACATTTTTCATAAGCTCCTCTGACTACAGGAAACCTAAGAAATTTGAATAAGTCCAAAATAACCACTTAGGCTTGAAAATTAGGGTTAGAAGCACAGATGTGCTCTTTGAATTTAAAAAAATCAAAGAAGATGCCCTCTATCATGAAGAACCAACCCTAAAAATTTCATGTTATTGCGATTATTATTTAATCGTAATGAATTATAATGCCTCGGAGAGTATTTAATTAATTAAAAATCATATACTTGACAAATATGTTTTATTTTTGTCATCATTACTCTTTCGTGTTTACTGAGTGAGACGGTATTTTTCTATTATTTTTATGATTTTTATATACAAAGCCTTGTTTTTTTAAAGTCATGGCCTTTATTTAAATCAAGAAAAGGGTAATTTTCTATTTATTCCAGTCATGCGCCGCATCATCCTCGTCCTCTCCAAAGCGCCATGCGTCACATCCGGGTTCGGCTCCGCCATTTGACTCGGTAGCTACACATCCCACTTTTCAAGCACGAAATCAGTCATCATCCCCGATAGTCAGAGCCCGTGAACCGTTAAACTTCTAGACCTAAGATCTCACTCGATACTCAACCAAATCACGTGAGGTTTGTTCGTACAGTTTCATCTACTCAAAGAGAACACATCCATATGTTTACAATGCTATGAAATCAAACTTAACTTCACATTTAGTGAAAACCGAGCTCAAGAATAGGGTTAATGACCAATACCTTTGTCTAAGATGGGAGGCCTTAATCAGATGCTTGTGGAAGCTTCAATGGGGTCCAAGAAACCTCCTGGATGTGTTGGTTTCCTCTGGTGTAAGCTCCAAGTAGAAGTTCAATGAAATTGGGTGTGGCCTTGGTCTAGGGGTAGTTTAGAGAGCTCAAAAGATGGGGATTTCAATGAGGATCTTCCTCTGTTGCTCTTGCGAAGCTTAAGAACAGTTCAAATTGAGGTTTGGGGAGGTTTTTGAGGATGACCAAAGTTTCCCTAATTTTGAGTTCAAAAATTTGGCTAAGGTGGTAAGTAAAATGGCCAAGAGATGGTTTCAATGAGCTTAAGGAGTCTTAGAGGAGCTCTGGGAGCAATTTGACAGAGTTTCCCCAAGAAAATTGGATTGGTCTTTGTTTTGGCCATGGGAGGGGGTTTAAATAAAATAGTTTAAGGTGGCTGTGAGAGCCAATTAGTCGATGCAAAATGATGCTTATGTGGATGTTTTTAAAGTGCTAAAGCCAATTGCAAATGGACAACCGAGTTTGGTGAGTTAGGGTTTGAATTTAGGCAAGGGGTATCTTGGTTTTGGGGTTTTCCAGTGACTAGGTTGGCTTACCAGAGCCGAGGAGGTGGTCAGGCAGTCAGTTGAGCTAGGGGAAGGGTTAATTATGATTAACCACTAATGGGTTGGCATGATGGTGGAGATATTTTAGCTTAGACCAAAAAATGGGATGAAATCCCTTAATTTAGGGAACCATTGGTCCATAGCTCACCTAGGCTATTTTAGGTGGCTTTAGCCTAGTCACTAGGGTGTACTTGGTGTCTGTGGTGTCATTAATTTTGTCACTTTAGCATGGCTAAGTCAATTTAGGTACATGGGTTCAATTTGGGTCAAATTGGCTTGAAGTTCAATTTTTGTTAGGCTAGGCATGACATTGAGCCCAATTAATTGAGCAATTTGGTTTGGAAGCATTTCATGAAGGTTTTAAAAAGATTTGGAATGATTTTGAATTGATTTGGAGGTTCAATTTGGAAGATTTTGGCATTTGATCAATTTTGAGGTTCTTGGGCTAGAGTTGGGCTAAGTCCAAATAAATGGTTGAAAATGGTCTAGAAGAGTAACATGAAGAGTTCTCAACATCAATTGGGTGTCAATTTTAGGGTTTAGGCATTCAATTTGGTGGAATTTGGGCACATGGTTAATTTTGGGCAAATTTATGAATTTTGAACTTAGGGTAAAATTGAGTGAAATTGAAGCTTGACTGGAGCCAATTTAAGGTTCAATTTGATGTGTGGGAACATTTCAAAGAGTTTATAATGCATAATTGAGGCAATTTGATAGATTTTGGGGTTCAATTTAGTGGGATTTTGATCATGGGACAAATTGGGGTTTTTTATTTAGGTTGAAATTGGACTCAAATGTGAGTCAATTGGAATTGGATTTTGTTTGAATTGAGTTTGATCATGATGAATTTGATTTTATAGCTGAAAATGGGAAAGATTGGGGTCAAATTGATGGACATTTGTGGTGAATTTGGGGAAAATGGGCCTTTAAGGGAAAATTATGACTTTTGGTAAAAAAAGGTCAAATTTGGCTCAATTGAAGCATCCAAATTGGTTTTGGGGATATTTGAGATGATTTTGGAGGTTTTAGGAAAATTTGGGCCACCAAGGGTATTTTTATAATTTTGGCAAATTTGGGGGTATTTTGGTAATTTAGGAAATTTAGGGTGGTTATGAGCAATTTGGGTAGTTTGAAATGGTTTGAAATGATTTTTGAATAAATTTGGGTATTTTGGGTGAAAATGGGTTTTTTGGCCAAATTTAGTGTTTGGGGGTATGTATGTAATTTGGGTAGATTTGGAGGGGCCAAATGCAAATTTGGATATTTTGGTGAAATTGGGGTGCCAACCACTCTATATGAGCCATGGAACAATGGAATCTCCATGTGGGTCGTTTATGTACTGGTCTTAGCTAAACTCTAGCCTAGGGTTAGTGGGTTTAGGGGACCATCTACATGAGTCTCCTAAAGATCAAGGGATCAAAATCAACAAATTTTTGGGTTTAGGAGTGTGAGTGAAAGTGAGTGCAAGTGAGTGAACTAGCTCCAGACCAACACCTATGGGGATTTCTCTTGAGCTTCCTCATATTGACCCCACCTACTAAGTGTTAGAGGTTAGGACCAATATGTGGAACTTCAAGTTGAGTAAAGAATGGTTTAGAGTTTCTAATGGTGAGGGTTCCTTTTCTAGCCCTCTAGGAATAGTCAACTAAAAAGTTCTATGGCTAGAACCTAGGCTAGTAAAGAGGAAAGACTAAACCTCAATCAAAAGTGAGGTCAACAAATGGACTCCTAATAAATGTGGTGTGTCGGGTAAGCACACCACACATATTGGCATTGACTGACGAGATCAACAAAACCAACACAGACTTCTAAGTCAATAGACCTAGAATGGAGTGTAGCATTGAGTGACCATTCTCTTCACTAGGAGGTAACAAATACTCTCACTTGGAAAAAGAAAGGAGACTATGGGAACAATCATCGGGCAAATTTATAGTCCCAGTGAAGATTTGATTTGAATTGAATATTTCAAAATTTACTTCAAATTTCAATTTCAATTTAGGATCTCAAGGAAATAGAATTATGCACAAGGAGAAAACATTGAGTGAAAAGTGCAAGGACTAACACCTAACTCAAGAGGAAACACAAGTACAGAGATAGGAATAGGGCTAGAAAAGGCCTACCCCAAATGCAGGGATGGGAATAGGGCGTGAAGAGGCCTACCTCAAATGCAGACAAGAGAATAGGGCATGAAGAGGCCTACCCCAAATGAGAAGATAGGAATAGAGCGTGAAGAGGCCTACCCCAAATGCAAAGATGGGATTAGGGCGTGAAGAGGCCTACCGCAAATACAAATATGGGAATAGAGCGTGAAGAGGCCTACTCCCAATGCGAAGATGGGAATATGGTGTGAAGTGGCCTACCCTGATTGTAAAGATGTGAATAGGGCGTGAAGAGTCCTACCCCAAATGCAAAGATGGGAATACGGAGTGAAGAGGCCTACTGCAAATGAAAAGATGGGAATAGGGCTTGAAGAGGCCTACCCATAATGAATAGATGTGAATAGGGTTTGAAGAGGCCTACCCCAACTGCAAACATGGAAATAGGGCGTGAAGAGGCCTACCCTGAATGAATAGATGATAATCAAAATTTAAGTATTGACCCAAGAATAACATGAAAATCTTGTAGAGAACTTGTGGTGTTGAGTTCATAAATATGTGACATGTGAAGATTGACATTGGTGAGGAAAATTCGTGAGACTTTGTATACAGTATGAAACTGTGGGAGATGTGAAGAAATTGGTGCAGACAACAATGATCGTGATGCGCAAGCAAAGAGTAACAGACCTCAAACTCGAGGGAAATAAACTCAAGCAAATTTATTTTTCTTTTCTTGTTGTCTTTATCACATTTAATTATCAAAGTATATATATATGTAACATGATCTTAAACATAACCAATATCAATGGCAGGAAGTTAACCAATGCAGAGATATAGCTTATGATGCAGTCCAACTTTTCCAAAAGTTGTTCACCAATGAGCTGGATTTTAGAAGCCCAATTGAAACTGAGATGTTCACTAACTGTCAGCAATATGTTCAAAATTTAAATCTCACTAGTACCCCTTTGGAAGATGAGATAAAACAAGCCTTAGATTCCATTGATGGTCTCAAAATTGTTGGGCCTGATGGCTATACATCTACTTTCTATAAAGCAACATGGGATGGGACTAAACAAGACATTATGCTTGTTGTCCAAAATTTCTTTCTTGGTGTGGATCCCCCTAAATATTTCAGTGCCTCCACCATCACGCTGATACCAAAGAGCCAAAATAGGAAAGCTTGGGGGGATTACAGGCCAATCAGCCTAACCAGTGTGATGTCCAAAATAATCAGCAAAATTATTGTGTTTAGGCTGCAACCCCATCTTCATCATCTCATTAGTGACAACCAAGTGGCTTTTATTAAAGGGATNTATGGTCTTTGTGATCAATTGACATCATTACAGTTACCAACTACATTCTCTATGTCTACTGATGCTATTGCACTCACCAACCATGACCTGTTTGACCAACTATGACATTTATGGCTAACCGCTACCACAACTTCGAATTATAACCTACACGGCTAACTGCTACTACAACTTTCAATTATGACTTATGTGGCCACTACAACTTCCAATTATGACTTATATTTATTTAAAATTTTATTTCGTCATCTAATTCAATCCCGATTGGATCATTGAATCTTTATTATTATTTTATTGATTTGATGTGAGCTTATTTTGATAACATTGCTAATAACTCTTAATCGACGGCCGACACTTAAATTAGATGTAACAGATATCCATAAGAATGAGTGTTTTACTCACAGCTTCATGTGAAGTAGCTGTTGCACAAGGCCGATAGCTCATTTAATATATTTGAAGATGTCAGGATGGTTTGGGATCACATATCATTTTTAGTTTTATTTTTATTTTATTTATGATGTTAATTGAAATAAAGCATGTGACATATTATATCATGTTTAATTATTTTTAATAATACTCAAAATAATTTTTAGATATTTTGAGTCATTTTAAAAAGACTTAATTTGTTTTTTTGAAAAATAACAATAATAATAAGAAAAAAAAATATACTAAACAAATATATTTTTAATATAAAAGTAAAAGTAAAATAAATAATAATAATAAAAAATGATCCCAAATCTGCCCATAAAAAAAAAACACCATTTAGTCGTTATACTTTTTGCAAAAAATCAATTCCAATCAGATGCATGGGGTAGAAGGTCGTATCAGGTTGAGTGCGAATGAAAATGAATCTACTTGTTTTTTCGTATAATTAGGGGTGGAAACGAGCCGAATTTGAGTTTGTTGCTAATTTACTAATGTCAAATTGACCACGATTCAATTTTGAACAAATGAAGATAAATAAATTATGAGCTAAATATATTAAATTAATACTATTTATATATCTAACACATAAACTATAATTTTTATGCATATCAACTTATTTATGCATGAAAATATATTTGTGTGCGTAAAAATTATTCGTTCGAATATTAGCCTGTTGACTTAGTTTATAAATTGATTAACAAAATATATAAACTACACCTTATTAAATTCGAGGAAATAAACATAACAAATCTTTTATGCAACTTTTGTTGTGTTATGAGCTAAATGACCCTAATTCTAATGGATCCTATATAAATATATTAGAGCATTGAGTCACACAATAATTATCATTAACCTCAAGATATATGACCTTGAAGTTCATTGGGTTAGTATGTTTAAATAAATTAAAAAAAAGTTAAAAATGATGATTAGTATTGTAATTACAGAGCGTTAATGATCGCTTTGACAAATTCCAAGTATTGATTGGATTTTAATGAAGCCTAAATATTAATGACACAATATCATTTACAAAATTAATTTAATTTTTTTAATAACCTAATTCATAATATCTTGATAAATTCTATTTTTTTTTTATATTAATATGTTCATAATTTGAAAATATTAAATTTATTGGTTTTGATAAATTCAATGCATCAATTTATTCAGTATTTTGGTAAGTAGTAAATATTATTTGAATAAAAGTATTATTTTTTTAGATTAAAAAATATTGTTTTAAAATTTATCTTAAGTCATAACTAAATTTAATAATTTTTTTAATTTGAATTAACTAATAAAATTACTAGTTTTATTCAATATATTTAATATCTTGTTATATTTATGATATTAATTTCTTTTTATTTCCAATTACCAACATTTATTAACATTTTGAAAATTGAAAGAATATGAACTCTTAAATTCAAATTATAAAATAACTTATGATTTGTTTGATTAATAATTAAATCATCAAATTTAGCATGCAATGATTACTTCTTTTCAGTAATGTTGAGTAGGCTTTATAGTTCATACTCCAACTCCTATACAAGCAACTAGGAGGGCTCATATATGGTCCTATATAATTTAAATAACTTTATGATTTTTCTTTCACCAATCCCATCCTTTCCTTTTTTTTTCCTCTATGATAAAGAGAAAAGTGTATAAATGGAAGCCCTAGTAATTGGAATCACTTTGTTGAAGGGGACACATTTGACTTTTGAGGGTTCCATACTAATAAAGTTGGCACATTTAAGAGCTTGAACTCATTGACATTTTCATACACATTGACTCTATGCACCATAAGATTTATGTTGAAGGGAACCTACCCGGATTTGTACGGCCAGGAACCTACCAGCCCATGTTCGGTTGGGAATTTTTCAGGGTCCTGACCTCGCCTAGCCGGGAGCCTTCAGGGCTCCTGGTCTAATATTTATGTATTGACTAAAATGTCTCTATCATATCTACATATACTAGGGGTACAGTGTATAATTGTACATTCTCTCATCTCTATAAATAGGAAACTATTTCGTGAATAAAAGTTACACAATTTTACTATTCTATAATATGTTTTTGTTCTCCTTGCTCTCTCTCTCTCCCCCCCTTAGCGCTCTATTCCATGGGGCATCTCTCCCGAACAATTTTCAATTCCACAAAAATCTTTATGTTAAAGGATTAAATGATTTTTTTTTCAAAAAGTATCAAAAAGCTAATTTATGTTATCTTCTTGAAGCCTTTATAGAAAAAAAAATTAATCTTGTAGATAAAAACTATGCCTTTTGGTTTCTTCTCAGAATATAATGTGAGAAATACAAGTATAATGCATTTTATAATCTTAGGCCCCAAATTTTATATTTATTTCAAAAGTCAATGAACCTTAGAATTATAAGAAAAGCTTGGCTTTTTTTCTCAACATGTGAAAGAATCACTTTTGAAAACTTCCTCCCCCATTATGTCAAACTAGATAGGAACATATTCAGTTCCATTATCTCTCACTAATACTAATTTCATCAAGGCTTATCCTAACAGAAGGAAAAGAAATTGTGCTTCAGCAATACATAAATGAATAATTATAAAAACCCAAACTTTGGTTGGAATGAAACAGAAGAAAAAGGGCTTGAGATTCATGCTGTCTGAAGCGTAACTGCAAATATTCAAAGACATATAAAGAAAGATTTGCAAGCACTTTTCTAACGTCTCTCTTGAGGAATGTTTTACCTCCTCTTGTGAACACAATCAAATCTTCTTATATTTTGCAGCAAAGAAAAAGATTATCAAAGTTAAAAAATTTAATTGTGCCGTTTCATCCAACCACTAACGCTTAGCTAATGTGNTTTTACCTCCTCTTGTGAACACAATCAAATCTTCTTATATTTTGCAGCAAAAAAAAAAAAAAAAGAAAGAAAAAGATTATCAAAGTTAGAAAATTTAATTGTGTCGCTTCATCCAACCACTAACGCTTAGCTATGTGAACTCATATCAAAATTCTGCATTCAAAAGTCTGTAAGTTGGCCAGTATTTAATCTGTCGCTCATGTCGTTTTCAGTTGAGTAAGGTTGGAGGCTTTAGGTTTGCTGTTGGAAGTTGCCGGCAGAGAGAGTTAAGGCTTCTGCATACCTTCCTCATCAATGATACATACATACATAGTTAAATATTTTTAAGAACTCAAAAGGTTAAATGAACCAAGCGTAAATAGGATCAAATTTGATTAATTATGCTCATGAACTAACTAATTCAGTGATTAAATTTTAATTAATTTATAGCAGGCTTCATAATTGCTCATGTCATATACAAGATATTATTTGAATAAAAGTTGGATGAAGATATTCTATTTGAAATTTAGTTAATATTAATTTCATAATTTTTTAAATTTCTTTTATATGAGGAGGAGCCAGCATTATTTTTTAGGGTGGTTAAAGCCACCAAATGTTTAATTCTTTTTTAAAGTGATCAGCAAAGAATTTTAATAAGGTGGTGCAAAATTATTAAATTGCCTAAACTATATGGGGGTGAAAAAAAATCTAATACNTCATGTCATATACAAGATATTATTTGAATAAAAGTTGGATGAAGATATTCTATTTGAAATTTAGTTAATATTGGTTTCATAATTTTTTAATTTTTTCTTATATGAGGAGCCAGCATTATTTTTTAGGGTGGTTAAAGCCACCAAATGTTTATTTCTTTTTTAANCTTGGAATACATCTACTCAAAGGCAGAACTAGACAAACACAATTCTAGGATGTCATTGATCAGATCAAAGCAATACTTGAACATTGAACTAACACATTGCTCTCTAATGGTGGGAGGATCACT
This sequence comes from Phalaenopsis hybrid cultivar, assembly GCA_002079205.1. Taxonomy (NCBI): domain Eukaryota; kingdom Viridiplantae; phylum Streptophyta; class Magnoliopsida; order Asparagales; family Orchidaceae; genus Phalaenopsis; species Phalaenopsis hybrid cultivar. The sequence continues at coordinate 155,039 of JXCR01144669.1, read as the reverse complement.
GTTTTAAGGAGTACTCTCACTGCAATGCCTTCTTATGTCCTACAAATGTTCTCCATGCAAAAGGGTACTCAAGACTCTATTGGAAGGATCTTCAATAAATTTCTCTGGTCTGGTCGAAGAAAGCAATTTCACTGGCTCCCTTGGCAAAAATTACGTAAACCTTTGCAAGCTGGTGGGCTGGGCTTCAAAGACTTCCAACACCTGGGTTTCATAAATCTTTGCAAATTATGGATCAGATTCAGGTCCCAGGATAGCCTTTGGACAAGATTTCTAAAAGGGAAATATTGCAGATTTTTGCACCCTACTTTGGTATCCGAAAGGGTGGGGGATTCCAAACTATGGACAAAATTACTGAAAATTAGAAATAAAGCTGAGAAACTCTTCCTTTGGGAGCTAGGAGTTGGGCATATCAACTTTTGGTTAGATAACTGGGTCAGCAATGGAGAGAAACTTGAGTGCCTCACCCCCAATCCCAACACTAATTGTCTAGTTAGAGATTATTGGTCTGATAATGAGTGGAACTGCGGACTGCTGAACACTATTCTTTCTAGTGAACATGTGAGGTGGGTTAAGGATACTCATATCTCATCCATTTCCAAAGACAAAATAATTACTAAACAGGCTTACTCCCAGAAATTATCAGCCTACATTTACCATAATTTCTTTAATTGGAATCAGATGCCTTGAGGTAAAGCCATTTGGGGTAAATTCTTAACTCCCTCTATGTCCTTCTTCTGCTGGAGACTCTGGCATTCCTTACCTTCTACAGATAATATATTAAAGATGAAAGGGCTGAGAGGGCCTTCAATCTGCCCACTTTGCTATGTTGCTAAAGAAACCTTGGATCACCTATTTTTCTCATGTGCCCTCTCACAAGAAATTTGTTTAGGTTTAATCAAGCTCTTGAATATTAATAGCCATAATGTAAGGTGGCTTAAATTCTCTACTAGGTGGGAAGAATGGCATAACAACAACCTTTGGGTGATACCATGTATTGTGGCTTGGTTCATATGGATGTACAGAAACCACAACAAATTTGATGAGAAGTTTTCAGGGTCAAAATCTGTGATTATTAATTGTATCTCTTATAGAAATTGTTCAAGTTTCATCATTTCCCTAATGTTATAAAGCACTGGACTCCAGGAAACAGTACCCCTCTTCTTCAGTCTTTCAAACCAATCCTTTGGAGTCCTCCCCCTACTGGTTGGTTGAAGGTCAACACTGATGGCAGCTTCTCAAATAATAGTGCTGGTATTGGGGGAATCTTCAAGAACCCTCATGGTTCTCCCATTCTGTATTTCACTGCTCCTGCTGTGGCAATGGATGCTCTGGAGGCGGAATTCATAGCTATCTACTGGACTATCAGAATTGCTTGTTACTGTCATATGGGTCCTTTGATTATAGAAACAGATTCTACTAATTGTATTAAAATCCATCTTCATGATGAAACCCCCCTTGGAATATAATCAGATGCAATAATCTGTTAGTTGCCCTACTACCCAGATACATGATCAATGTCAATTATATTCCTAGACAGAGTAATTGTCCAGCTCATTGGCTTGTCTCCCAAGGTAGAAACACTGAACAGATTTTTGTTGGGTTGACACTTACACCTGAGTTAAAATTCTTGCTGATTGGTGACAATTTGGCACTCCCCTATATCAAATGTATGTAACTGCTGNTACTGTGATCTATTAAATATGATTCGTTTGATATAGTTGCAATACATATTTCTGCAGTTATGTCATTTACATGGTTAAGTTACAGTTAAATTTCCTTAATATTATGACTGAAAATTGAATTTTAGTCTTACTAATAATTTTCTCTAACATACAAGTCACAGGTCTTTATTCGGGTCTTTTAGCTATACATTTTTTTTATTAAACTTAATTATCTTTATTAGCATGACATAGTTTTAGTAAATATTTATTTTCTCTAAATGTTTGTGACACATCATGAACAAATTTCCATCATCCGTCATGAATCTCGAGATATAACACAATTCTCAAAATAAACTGTTGAGAAAAGAACATTCAAACTTCAATGAAGAGTCATCCAGAGCTCCGATTTCAATAAACTCGTAGTTAAAATGACCGGTTTGATGAGATGGACCCAAAGAGATAAAAATTAGTCCAATTCAAGTCAAATCAAGTCATTAAACAATCATTGAAAGATTTCCGGACATATTTAGAAAATCAAATGAATGTTGAATCTAGCAAGCTTATAGTCGAATCGAGCATCTCAACAAGATGAATCCGACGAGCTCAAGATTGCTCAATTCCGACATCGTTAAATCACTCAAATGTCCATTAAACGCCGTCTTATGGAATGAACTCTTTTAACCGTCCGATCAAAATGATTCATATTTCTGCATTAATTGCACATAGAACACTGTAAATAGAGCTCCACCCCTCTCATGAAGAGGAAGAGAGCTTGAGAAAGAATTTGAAGCTTTGAGAAAGAACTGAAGTTCAACATCACTCCTGCCACCGTCGACTGTCGATGATCGTCATTGACCACCGCTGATCGCCATCGATCATCGTCGTACACAGTTGATCACGGTCGACCGCTGTAGACCACCACCTACAGGCCTCCACCGATTGCCATCAAAGACATCTCACTTCTTACAAAAAGTTCATTCGCACGTCAATGTTGTAATTCAGAAGACTTTATAACAATGTCCCGCTTATAGGACAAGGTGTCTTCGTAATCATCAACTTATAGTAGATTTTTATAACTGGGTCAGACATCTTGATTTTTTTTCCTTTACTTATTATCCGCGGATTTTCCACGTAAAAACTTCTAGTGTCATTGATGGTTGTTTTCTTTTATGTGAGTGTGTGCTGAATTTTCATACAACGCTAATACGATAATTCATTAGTCTACCGTAAATTTTCTAGCACACATCAAATATTATATAAGGAGTCCACATATATACAAATTTCGTACCTAATACTTTTACCACTTATAGATATGCCAAAAAGGGAAGAGCTTTCATGAATAGAGAATATGAACCAAAAGAGCTACAAAAATAAAATTCAATTTACAAGTTTAAGAAAATTATGATAAAACTGCTCTCCAATTTCGTGAGTGCAAAAACAAAGAGAGAAAAATTTGAAGGCAAGTGCTTTTATTTTATTATAATTACTTTATAGCCAGCAATCTTTNAAATAGAGAATATGAACCAAAAGAGCTACAAAAATAAAATTCAATTTACAAGTTTAAGAAAATTATGATAAACTGCTCTCCAATTTCGTGAGTGCAAAAACAACCAGAATTGAGAAAATTTTGAACGCAAGTGCTTTTATTTTATTATAATTACTTTCTAGCCAGCAATCTTCTGGGTATTTACATACATACCCCACAGTTGTACATTTTTATATATAACACCTAAACTTTCATATTTATATATTTAACATTCAAATCTTTAATAATAAATTACAAGTACCATTCTTATTAATTATTTAAAAATAAAACACATTTTCATGCATATAGATTTTGAACATCATATGTTATAAATGTAAATAACAAAGTTTAGGTGTTCGACATGTAAAAACATAAAATTTGTTGTATGGTATGTAAATACAGCTTCAATGAAGATTCTAAGTTCCCCCAGGTCACGGGTTTGNACCGGTAGTAAGGGCGGTCCTCGAATAGTTAGACACATGAGTGTGGCTGGGGGCTCATATAATAGCTATGACCATTCTTTATTTTATATATATATATATATATATATATATATATATATATATTGCGCCAGCTGTGGTATACCATAATAATATAATAATAAGATATCAGTAACTTTCAACAGATTCAAAGGCAACAAATTCAATAATATGAGGAAGTCCAATGCAGACAATTAGTAGGTAGCTTGAATGTGACAATGTGTATTGACATTTAAAAAACCAATAGTTCCTAGTTTTCATATGCTTATTGTATAAACATAAATCATGTGGACCTCAATATTTCCAGCATTGAGAACATCAGCAATTTTCAACCCATTTTTCATGGTGATCTAATCAAACGAGGAATATTTAATGCCACTTAGCCTCATTGTTGCAAAACTCATCCAAGATATCTTCAATTTAAGAATAAGTCAAGTCAAAGAGTTGAGGCCCAATTGTAAAATTGGTGTCATAATATTAGAGTGATCCCAATTGTAGATAGTACTGTTAACAATCCGATTTTGAGCTAGTTGGGTTTAGTTTGAATAAATTTAATGCGGCTCGAGATCAGCTCGTTGCTCGTTATATTAGATTTTGAGCTGGCTCAGGTTGAAATTGAATCGATCTCGGTCCGGCTTGAAATCAAAATGAGCTAGCTCAAATTGAGTTATATAGATTTGTTTCAACTGTAAATCGGTTCAATCTAGCTCAAAATTAAAGCTAACTAGCTCAAATTGAGCTATTTGAATCAGTTCCAACTCGAAATCGGCTCGTGACTCCCTATATTCAATTTTACTTAGCATTAGATATAATTTTATAACTAAAAATACTAAGAGCCGATCTTGAGTCAGTATGAACTGATTCATGCATTGCTCATAATCGGCTAAAAAAAATTTTGATCCAAAGTTTCAGCTCATTGCTCAGCTCGTTTATTCGATCGAAACTAGATTAGAGCCAAAATTTAATTCGATTTTTTGAGTGATCAACACTCTTCGTGCTCTTAAAGATATCTTGATAAAAGTAGTCGTAAGCATGTCTGAAATTTTGGGCTTGCAGGCGTTGTCCTGATACATAAGTGCAGCCTTAAGCATTAATATTGTGATGATAAAAAATCCTGGCACCATACTTGTAAGAAGAGCATTTGCGATATAGAATATATGCAGTTGAAATTTACCAGCAAAAGATGAGATTTAACTTTCAAGCCATTAAGCATTTTATGGATTTTTTTGAAGCAATCATTGGGGCTTAAAATCTATTCAAGGGGATGTTGAGGAATGAGCTGAGAGCAATATAGCATTAGATAACTTGGAACAAAATTGGTGTTAATGATATGAATGCCAGCTATATTTCCAAAAGAAGTGAGTGTGCTTTTGAGTGAGGAAATATTGTTTGAGGAGCTTTTTCTAAAACAAAAGGGAAATATAAATACGTAGCTTGCAATTATGTTGGGAGACAAAATTCCGTGCGGAAGCTAATTCGAAAGATCTGAAGCAATGCTTCGAACATAAGCACGCAAAACAAAAAAAAGTCACAGAGAATAAAAGATTTAAATTGAAAGAACTGAAACCACATGAAATAATTTTGAAGGAATTAATTCATTTCCATTCAAGAGTTGAGCTTCTATAGAGCCATACAAAACCTTTTACAAATAACCCTTAGACTTCTTCTATAATTTTCTTTTATAATTTGATCCCACAAAAATAAGGTACAAATCTTAATACCACACTGCACAAAAAAAACCATTATAAAGAAAATGAGAAGAATCATACAAATTGCATCACTAAAGCATCTCCACACTTTAGAAGACTCCTCTCCTCTCCTTCTCATAAGATCAATATGAAATCCCACACAACTCAATCAACAAAACCGACGATAAGTTAAAAAACTATCCAAAATTAGTTGTAGACATCGGGGTGCCACGAAGTGGCATTGCGGTGCACCAATGGACGTCGGTACACTGCATCTAAGCGCTGCAGTGTAGTGCTCTCAGATTCTGAAATTTGACTGAGTGCGGTGATATTGCCTTCCGGTCGTTGCTAGTCTGGGAGCTGGGGCACCGCGAGTATGGTGTTGAGATGCTATGTACAGAAAAAAANATTCAATAATATGAGGAAGTCCAATGCAGACAATTAGTAGGTAGCTTGAATGTGACAATGTGTATTGACATTCAAAAAACCAATAGTTCCTAGTTTTCATATGCTTATTGTATAAAAATAAATCATGTGGACCTCAATATTTCCAGCATTGAGAGCATCAGCAATTTTCAACCCATTTTGCTTGGTGATCTAATCAAAGGAGGAATATTTAATGCCACTTAGCCTCATTGTTGTGAAACTCATCCAAAATATCTTCAGTATAAGAATAAGTCAAGTCAAAGAGTCGAGGCCCAATTGTAAAATTCGTGTCATAATATTAGAGTGATCCCAATTGTAGATAGGACTGTTAACAATCCGATTTTGAGCTAGTTGGGTTTAGTTTGAATAAATTTAATCGGCTCGAGATCAGCTAGTTGCTCGTTATATTCGATTTTGACCTGACTCGGGTTGAAATTGAATCGATCTCGGTCCGGCTTGAAATCAAAATGAGCTAGCTCAAATTGAGTTATATAGATCTGTTTCAACTCTAAATCTGCTCAATCTAGCTCAAAATTAAAGCTAACTAGCTCAAATTGAGCTATTTGGATCAGTTCCAACTCGAAATCAGCTCGTGACTCCCTATATTCAATTTTATTTAGCATTAAATATAATTTTATAATTAAAAATACTAAGAGCCGATCTTGAGTCAGTATGAACTGATTCATGCATTGCTCAAAATCGGCTAAAGAAAATTTTGATCCAAAGTTTCGGCTCATTGCTTGGCTCGTTTATTCGATCCAAACTAGATTAGAGCCAACATTTAATTCGATTTTTTGAGTGATCAACAATCTTCGTGCTCTTAAAGATATCTTGATAAAAGTAGTCGTAAGCATGTCCGAAATTTTGGGCTTGCAGTTGTTGTCCTGATACATAAGTGCAGCTTTAAGCATTAATATTGTGATGATAAAAAATCCTGGCACCATACTAGTAAGAAGAGCATTTGCGATATAGAACATATGCAGTTGAAATTTACTAGCAAAAGATGAGATTTAACTTTCAAGCCATTAAGCATTTTATGGATTTTTTTGAAGCAATCATTGGAGCTTAAAATCTATTCAAGGGGATGTTGAGGAATGAGCTGAGAGCAATATAACATTAGATAACTTTGGAACAAAATTGGTGTTAATGATATGAATGCCAGCTATATTTCCAAAAGAACTGAGTGTGCTTTTGAGTTAGGAAATATTGTTTGACAAGCTTTTTCTAAAACAAAAGGGAAATATAATTACGTAGCTTGCAATTATGTTGGGGGACAAAATTACGTGCGGAAGCTAATTCGAAAGATCTGAAGCAATGCTTCGACCATAAGCACACAAAACAAAAAAAAAGTCGCAGAGAATAAAAGATTTAAATTGAAAAAACTGAAACCACATGAAATAATTTTGAAGGAATTAATTCATTTCCATTCAAGAGTTGAGCTTCTATAGAGCCATACAAAACCTTTTACAAATAACCCTTAGACTTCTTCTATAATTTTCTTTTATAATTTGATCCCACAAAAATAAGGTACAAATCTTAATACCACACTGCACAAAAAAATCCATTATAAAGAAAATGAGAAGAATCATACAAATTACATCACTAAAGCATCTCCACACTTTAGAAGACTCCTCTCCTCTCCTTCTCATAAGATCAATACGAAATCCCACACAACTCAATCAACAAAACCGACGATAAGTTAAAAAACTATCCAAAATTAGTTGTAGACATCGGGGTGCCACGAAGTGGCATTGCGGTGCACCAATGGACGTCGGTACACTGCATCTAAGCGCTGCAGTGTAGTGCTCTCAGATTCTGAAATTTGACTGAGTGCGGTGATATTGCCTTCCGGTCGTTGCTATTCTGGGAGCTGGGGCACCGCGAGTATGGTGTTGAGATGCTATGTACAGAAAACATTACTTTTTGGGGGGAGCGCGGCCCCCATAGTCCCCAACAAACTAATCGCTAAGCTTGATCAACGAAATTGATGGCTTTCAGTTTACAATTAATCAGCACAATCATGCTATACATAATAACAAATTCTTATGTATTAATATATCTCACAGTCACACCTAAATTTCATATTTACATGCATAACACTTGGTGCTCTAAACCTATACAAAAAAAGATGTATTTCATTTTTAAAAAGTAATAATAATACTATTTTAATATGATAATAAAGATTGGGTGTGAGATATGTGAATACATAAGAACTGCGGGCTATGCATTTAAATGCCCCAAACAAAAATTTAACCTGCATAAAGCAGATTCGAGAAATGATGATCATCAAGAATAACCAAAGCATAGTCCTCTCAGACTAGAAGCGAAATTGAAGAAGTATAGAGGCATGCAGGGTCTGCTGACATCTTTTAATGATTATAAAGAAACTTCCGGTTTCAATCTTTCAAAGTCATGTTGGAGATAAACTGTGGAAATTTTTGAGTGACTCGTCTTGGTCTTATGTCATGTTCATAAGAGATTGAATTCCTCAATAATTTGTTGGCACTAATAAAATAACCAACTACACCCTACACCAAATTCTTACGAGACCTTCTGAGGCTTGTGTTTTAGTAGAAACGGGACATCACCTTGCCTTTCTTTGATGAAATTTGGATTGGCTCCGCTCATAGGGGTTGCTGACAAAAAGTTGAGATAGAACGACATTAACCTTATTGCACACATTGTCACATGTTTGGACGTTTATCCGCTAATTTTTATCGTCTGTATCCACATTTAAAGAATGGTTCTGAGCATCCCCACACTGCAAGTGTGCAGCGCATCGAGCACATTCATATTGAGGCTACAATAAATCCTCCAAACCTATATATCGATAAAGATGCAAATTTTCTATCCCCTGTTGGTACACAGTTCCTTAATGCCAATTTGGTTGCTAGCACTAGCGATGGACGTTGCACTGAACGCCATGTTTCTATTGATGATAACCCGATCATCCCAACCGATGTTGCTCACTTGCTCTAAATGATACAAATCTAAATTAAATGAATAGCAGGTTAACAAGTATGCAGCTGAACCTCCCACCCAATTTGGTTGCAAATGATACAAATCTAAATTAAATGAATTGCAAGTTAACACGTATGCAGCTGAACCTCCCCCCAATTTGGTTGCAGCACTAGCGATGGACGTTGCACTGAACGCCATGTTTCTATTGATGATAACCCGATCATCCCAACCGATGTTGCTCACTTGCTCTAAATGATACAAATCTAAATTAAATGAATAGCAGGTTAACAAGTATGCAGCTGAACCTCCCACCCAATTTGGTTGCAAATGATACAAATCTAAATTAAATGAATTGCAAGTTAACACGTATGCAGCTGAACCTCCCCCCAATTTGGTTGCAGCACTAGCGATGGACGTTGCACTGAACGCCATGTTTCTATTGATGATAACCCGATCATCCCAACCGATGTTGCTCACTTGCTCTAAATGATACAAATCTAAATTAAATGAATAGCAGGTTAACAAGTATGCAGCTGAACCTCCCACCCAATTTGGTTGCAAATGATACAAATCTAAATTAAATGAATTGCAAGTTAACACGTATGCAGCTGAACCTCCCCCCAATTTGGTTGCAGCACTAGCGATGGACGTTGCACTGAACGCCATGTTTCTATTGATGATAACCCGATCATCGCAACCGATGTTGCTCACTTGCTCTAAATGATACAAATCTAAATTAAATGAATTGCAGGTTAACAGGTAAGCAGCTGAACCTCCCCCCCAATTTGGTTGGCACTAGCGTTGGACGTTGCACTGAACTCCATGTTTCTATTGATGATAACCCGATCATCCCAACCGATGTTGCTCACTTGCTCTAAATGATACAAATCTAAATTAAATGAATTGTAGGCTCACTTGCTCTAAATGATACAAATCTAAATTAAATGAATTGTAGGTTAACAGGTATGCAGCCGAACCCCAACGCCCCCCCCCGTGTTAATGATAGTTCAAATCCTTTGGGTAAAGTGTACTACATGATGCTACTATTTTGGAGGCTACTAATCTGTTAGAGGGGGAATGATTGGTTCAAAAAGCTAGTAAAAAAAAAAAACAAAAGCAAAAGGAAAAATGAACTTATGCATCTTGATAGTGAAAACATTATTCGTGAAGGAAAATCCCCTTTTGATGGTGAACAGTTCGACGCCCCTCCCAGGACTTCTAGAAGGGGTAGTTCGAGAATCCATGTTTAACATATTTGGAATATTAGGGGAGTGACGAACTCTAGCTCCCTTAATAAACTCAAACACTTATGTAAAGTTTATACGCTTTTTATATTTGCCATCTTGGAGCCTTTTGTTTCTGTGAATCAGGGCAAAGTCTATAGGAGAATTTCAAACTACAATCACTATTGCAACAAAAATAATAAAATCTGGATCTTCTGGAAGCGCCAGGTTGATTTGTCAATTGTTGAGGATGAAGAACAATTTGTGCTTACTACTTAAAAGATGGGTAATTTTCAAGGGTATGTCACTTTTATCTATGCAAGCTCTCTATTACAGGATATAGTGCTTCTTTGGGATAAACTTGTGCAGATGGGAGAGGTGATCAAAGAGAGTTGGTTTGTCCGAGGAGATTTTAATATGATCATAAAACCTTCAGAGAAGAGGGGTGGTAGGAGATGTGACTTATCTCTAATTAATCGTTTTTGTGACAAGGTTGTTGATGCTAGATTACATGATTTGGGTTATTCTGGCTCCCCTTACATTTGGCGTCGTGGTTTTCTCTCACAAAGACTAGATAGATTTCTTGCCAGTCAGTATTTTCTCACTTATTATCTTATCTCTAAAGTCCAACACTTGAATTCTGCTGCTTCCGATCATAGTCTGATTTTACTTACGCTTGCCTTCTTTAATCACTCACCCTGTTATAAATTCAAGTTCTTCAATATATGGACTTCTCACGATACTTTCTTGAATCTCATGAATCAAGTGTGGTGTTTCGATAATGTGGGCAACTCCTGGTATATTTTATGGCAACTGAAGAAGAAATGCTTGCTGCGCTTAAGGGGATTAACCCTAATAAGGCCCCGGGTCCGGATGGTTTCACATCAACCTTCTACATCAAATGTTGGGATATCATAAAAAAGGAAGTGATAAATGTCATACAAAACTATTTTCTGGGTGATAGCCCAAATAAATATTTCACTTCCTCTCTTATTGTGCTTATTCCTAAGTGTAATGATAAAATCAACTGGATAATTTCTGCCCTATCTCCCTCACTTCTGTCATTTCTGAAGTTATCAGTAAGATTATTGTGGCTCGTTTACGTCTACCATCATCTCCCCACAATAATCGGCTTTCATTCAAGGGAGGGGATTATTTGATAATATACTACTTGCTCAAGAAATTATTGAAGACCTTGATAAGAAATATAGGGGAGGTAATACGGTGATTAAGTTTGACATAAAAAAAGCTTGACACAATTAATTGGGATTTTATCTTGAGTACACTTCAGGCTCGGGCTTTTTCTACAAATTTCTGCTGCAGTATCAAGAGATGGTTGGAACATAACTACTATAGTGTGCTTTGTGAATAGAGAATCTTATGGCTTTCTCTCCTCCCTTAGGGGTATTAAACAAGGAAACCCTCTTTCTCCTATGATTTTTATCCTTGCTTTTGATTACCTCTCACGACTTACGAATCAAATGCAGCTGCTTCATCCTTACACTCAATTTTCTCATAAATAGAAGCTTATGGTTCGTCACCTCGCCTATGCAAATGATGCTATCCTTTTCTCAGATGCTAGTAAAAATACTTTTACATCTTTGATGCGGACGCTAAATACATTTCAGAACAATTCGGGGTTAACCTTTAACAAGGCTAAGTGTCAACTATGTTTTGGTATACATGTTGGTGCTACTCATACTACATGGGCTGCTTAGACTAATTGTCAGGTGACATCTCTTCCTCTTAAATACCTGGGTGTTAATATTTTGCGTGGTAGAAAGGGGTAAACACAGATGGATGATGTGATAGACAAAATTAAAGCAAAAATAAACGACTGGAGAAATAATTTCCTCTCTAATGGTAGCCGGCTCACTTTACTCAAGAGTATCCTTCACACCATTCCTTTATATGCCTTTCAGGTTTTGCAGCTGAAAAAAAAGTACTCAAATCACTATGGAAACTTTTTAACAAATTTTTGTGGTTTGGTAGCGGCCATCGGAAAATTTGGACTACTTGGGATAAGGTTTGCAAACCAAATATTGTTGGGGGCTTGGGCTTTAAGAACCTAAAGCACATCACAGAAATTAATGTGTAAACTCTGGTTTAAGTTTCGGATGAATACTTCACTTTGGGCTCGCTTTCTCCATAAAAAATAATGCACCTTTTCTCACCCCTCTACTATTCAATGGAAAGTTGGTGATACTAAGCTTTGGAAAGCTTTGCTTAAAGCTCGTCCCGTTGCTCAAAAATATATCTTTTGGGATGTAGGCATTGGTAATTTATCTTTTTGGTCCGATCATTGGAGTGTGGAAGATTTCTCTAATATCCCTCATTCTTTTGAGGATAACATTTTGCTTGTTTCCGATTTGTGGAAGGATGACTCTTGGGATGTTCATAAGCTTAAGACTTTGGTTGGTGATAAAGCTAGAAATTTCATAAAAATACCTATATCCCCATCTAAATTGGATAACCTCATATGAAAATTCACCTCTCATGCCTCCATCATTGTATCAAAAACTGCATGTTTTCAATCATTGTCGTTGGACTTCTTCACTATGGAATGCTTTTTTATCCCCCTCTATCTCATTCTTTCTTTGGAGATATTTTTTTAATGCTCTTGCCCTTAGATAATATTTTGAAATTAAAATGATTGTGTGTGGCTTCGGGGTGCTATCTTTGCAAGTATAAAGAGGAATCTGCCTCACATCTTTTCTTCGATTGCCTCTTTGCTCGTGAAGTTTGGAGTTTGGTTGGAGGGTATTTCGAGATTGATTGGACTCCACGATTGAATGATCGGTTGGAGTTGAATAATTTTTTAACTGCTTGGAAAGTTGCACCTATTTATGAGGGGAAGTTGGAACCCTTTCCGTATGTCATTTTATGGTTACTCTGGTTTGCAAGGATATGCTACCTCTGTTATTTTGCCTCACCAGTTTGTGCCACTACTCCTTTAGAGGCTGTGTTCTTCTAATTGGTATGCTCTACAGATTGCGGTTATCTTCCATTTTCAATCTTTATATATTCAGACGGACTCCATTGCACTTGTTAACATGTTTCATAAGAACATTCCTCCTGCTTGGAATATTATTTGCTTGTTAAACATGATCCAAAATTTCATTAAAAAGCATAATATGGTTATACAAATACATTTCATTTATAGGGAATGTAATTCCCTTGCCGATTGGCTTGCTAAGCAAGTGTTGCAAAGAGTTTTAGTGGGTGTTCTGCCCCCACCTCATTTGCAAACTCTGTTAAATGGTGATATGTTAGATGTGCCTTACATTAGGCGTTAAGTATATTTTATCTGCTACATTGAATCTATACACTAATTTTTCGCATGGAGCTTTTACCGTCTGTTGCTTATACTGCCCGGAGCTTTTACCGCTTTATACCGCCTGGAGCTTTACTGCCTGGAGTTTATACATTAATTTTTACGCCTCTTGTTGCTCTCTGGTCTTTTGCGCCAGATTCAGATCTCTTTCTTGCAGGTCACTGGTTTGGGAAATTTTCTTCGTGGAGTTATTTTGGGAAATTTTCTTCGTGGAGTTATTTTCAGGTTGCACTCAACTATATTTCAGGATTTCTTTTGTCTGGGAGAATGCTTTTCAAAATGTATGATTGGGGGACCTACTGTTTCGCATGCTCATTGCTTTTTTAGAAGTCTTCTTTGGGAAAGTTCAATACTCTATCGTTTATCAAGTTTTGTCGGGCGCTCTCTGTTTCTCTTATTGCTATTCGAGACCTTTGATTTTTTGTGTTTTATGCACATGTCCATTTTCGGTATACTTTCTGCTTAATATACTTTTTTGGGATCACATGTATTTTTTGGTATACTTTCTGCTTCGTACACAATTTTGTTTTCCTTTGTATGGAGTTGTAATGTGGATAGAGGAACCCCTAGGACCTTAATGCATTTCTTTTTGCTTTTAGATGGGAATCCACTTTCCCTCCCTTATTTTGTAANGCGCTCTATTTCTTGGGCGTCTCTCCCGAACAATTTTGGATTCAACAAAAATCTTTATGTTAAAGGAATAAATGATTTTTTTTTTCAAAAAGTTTCAAAAAGCTAATTTATGTTATCTTCTTGAAGCCTTTATAGAAAAAATATATATAAACTTGTAGATAAAAACTATGCCTTTTGGTTTCTTCTCAGAATATAATGTGAGAAATACAAGTATACTGCATTTTATAATCTTAGGCCCCAAGTTTTATATTTATTTCAAAAGTAAATGAAGCTTAGAATTATAAGAAAAGCTTGGCTTTTTTTTCTCAACATGTGAAAGAATCACTTTTGAAAACTTCCTCCCCCATTATGTCAAACTAGATAGGAACATATTCAGTTCCATCATCTCTCACTAATACTAATTTCATCAAGGCTTATCCTAACAGAAGAAAAAAAAATTATGTTTCAGCAATACATAAATAAATAATTATAAAAACCCAAACTTTGGTTGGAATGAAACAGAAGAAAAAGGGCTTGAGATTCATGCTGTCTGAAGCGTAACTGCAAATATTCTAAGACATATAAAGAAAGATTTGCAAACACTTTTCTGACGTCTCTCTTGAGGAATGTTTCACCTCCTCTTGTGAACACAATCAAATCTTCTTATATTTTGCAACAAAAAAAACAAAAAAAAAAAAAAAANAAAAAAAAAAAAAAAAAAAAAAAAAAGAAGAAGAAAGAAAAAGATTATCAAAGTAAGACAATTTAATTGTGCCGTTTCATCCAACCACCAACGCTTAGCTATGTGAACTCATATCAAAATTCTGAGGTCTGTAAGTTGGCCAGTATTTAATCTGTCGCTCATGTCGTTTTCAGTTGATTAAGGGTGGANTATATATATATATATATATATATATATATATATATATATATATATATATATATGTATATATGTATATGTTACTGTGATCTATTAAATATGATTCGTTTGATATAGTTGCAATACATATTTCTGCAGTAATGTCATTTACATAGTTAAGTTACGATTAAATTTCCTAAATTTTATGACTGAAAATTGAATTTTAGTCTTACTAATAATTTTCCCTAACATACGAGTCACAGGTCTTTATTCGGGATCTTTTAGCTATACATTTTTTTTATTAAACATAATTATCTTTATTAGCATGACATAGTTTTAGTAAATATTTATTTTCTCTAAATGTTTGTGACACATCATGAACAAATTTTCATCATCCGTCATGAATCTCGAGATATAACACAATTCTCAAAATAAACTCTTGAGAAAAGAACATTCAAACTTCAATGAAGAGTCAACCAGAGCTCAGATTTCAATAAACTCATAGTTAAAATGATCGGCTTGATGAGATAGACCCAAATACATAAAAATTAGTCCAATTTAAGTCAAATCAAGCTGAGATCAAGTCTTTAAACAATCATTGAAAGATTTATGGATATATTTAGAAGATCAAATGAATGTCGAATCTAGCAAGCCTATAGTCGAATCGAGCATCTCAACAAAACGAATCTGACGAGCTCAAGATTGCTCAATTCCGACATCATTAAAGCACTCAAATGTCCATTAAACGTCGTCTTTATCGAAGGAAGCTCCTCTAACCGTCCGATCTAAATGATTCATATTTCTGCATTAATTGCAAATAGAACACTGTAAATAGAGCCCCACCCCTCCCATGAGGAGGAAGAGAGCTTGAGAAAGAATTTGAAGCTTTGAGAAAAAATTGAAGTTCAACACCACTCTGCCATCGTCGACTGTCGACAATCGTCATTGACCACCTCTGATCTCCATCGATCATCGCCATCCACAGTTGATCACGGTCGACCGCCGTCGACCACCACCTACAGGCCTCCACCGATTGCCATCAACGACATCTCACTTCTTACAAAAAGTTCATTCGCACGTCAATGTTGTAATTCAAAAGACTTTATAACAAATTCCCGCTTATAGGATAATGAGTTTTCGTAATCATTAACTTATAGTAGATTTTTATAACTGGGTCAGACATCTTGATTTTTTTCATTTACTGGTTTTCCACGTAAAAACTTTTAGTGTCATTGTTGGTTATTCTCTTTTATGTGAGTGTGTGCTAAATTTTCATGCATCACTAATACGATAATTCATTAGTCTACCGCCNTGATCTATATTTATATATATATATATATATATATATATATAAATGTGGTATACCATAATAATATAATAATAAGATATCAGTTAACTTTCAACAGATTCAAAGGCAACAAATTCAATAATATTAGGAAGTCCAATGCAGACAATTAGTAGGTAGCTTGAATGTGATGTGTACTGAGATTAAAAAAACCATCAGTTCCTAGTTTTCATGTGCTTATTGTATAAACATAAATCATGTGGACCTCAATATTTCCAGCATTGAGAACATCAGCAATTTTCAACCCATTTTTCCTGGTGATCTAATCAAAGGAGGAATATTTAATGCCACTTAGCCTCATTGTTGTAAAACTCAAGATATCTTTAATTTAAGAATAAGTCAAGTCAAAGAGTCGAGGCCCAATTGTAAAATTCGTGTCATAATATTAGAGTGATCCCAATTGTAGATAGGACTGTTAACAATCCGATTTTGAGCTAGTTGAGTTTAATTCAAATAAATTTAGTGCAGCTCAAGATTAACTCGTTGCTCGTTATCTTCAATTTTGAGCTGGCTCGGGTTGAAATTGAATCGAGCTCGGTCCGGCTTGAAATCAAAATGAGCTAGCTCAAATTGAGTTATATAGATCTGTTTCAACATTAAATTGGCTCGATCTAGCTCAAAATTAAAACTTACTAGCTCAAACTGAGTTATTTGGACCAGTTCCAACTCGAAATCGGCTCACGACTCCCTATATTCAATTTTACTTAGCATTACATATAATTTTATAACTAAAAATACTAAGAGCCAATCTTGAGTCAGTATGAACTGATTCATGCATCGCTCAAAATTGACTAAAAAAAATTTTAATCCAAAGTTTCGGGCTCGTTTATTCAATCCAAACTAGATTAGAGCCAAAATTTAATTTGATTTTTTGAGTGATCAACAATCTCCGTGCTCTTAAAGATATCTTGATCAAAGTAATCGTAAGCTTGTCTGAAATTTTGGGCTTGCAGGTGTTGTCCTGATACATAAGTGCAGCTTTAAGCATTAATATTGTGATGATAAACAATCCTAGCACCATACTTGTAGGAAGAGCATTTGCAATATAGAATATATGCAGTTGAAATTTACTAGCAAAATATGGGATTTAACTTTCAAGCCATTAAGCATTTTATGGATTTTTTGGAAGCAATCATTGGAGCTTAAAATCTATTAGAGGGGATGTTGAGGAATGAGCTGAGAGCAATATAGCATTAGATAACTTGGAACAAAATTGGGGTTAATGATATGAATGCCAGCTATATTTCCAAAAGAAGTGAGTGTGCTTTTGAGTGAGGAAATATTGTTTGAGAAGCTTTTTCTAAAACAAAAGGGAAATATACATACGTAGCTTGCAATTATTTTGGGAGACAAAATTGCGTGCGGAAGCTAATTCGAAAGATCTGAAGCAATGCTTCGAACATAAGCACACAAAACAAAAAAATGTCACAGAGAATAAAAGATTTAACTTGAAAAAACCCGTGAACGAGAAAAATAATGAAACCACATGAAATAATTTTGAAAGAATTAATTCATTTCCATTCAAGAGTTGAGCTTCTATAGAGGTATACAAAACCTTTTACAAATAACCCTTAGACTTCTTCCATAATTTTATTTTATAATTTGATCCCACAAAAATAAGGTACAAATCTTGATACCACACTGCACAAAAAAATTCATTATAAAGAAAATGAGAAGAATCATACAAATTACATCACTAAAGCATCTCCACAAGTTAGAAGACTCCTCTCCTCTCCTTTTCATAAGATAAATAGGAAATCCCACACACCTCAACAAAACCGACGATAAGTAACAAAAACTATCCAAAATTAGTTATGGACATCGGGGTGCCACGAAGTGGCATTGCGGTGCACCAATGGACGTCGGTACACTACATCTAAGCGCTGCAGTGTAGTGCAGTCAAATTCTGAAATTTGATTGAGTACGGTGAAATTGCCTTCCGGTCGTTGCTAGTCTCGGAGCTGGGGCACCGCGAGTATAGTGTTGAGATGCTATGTAAAGAAAAAATTACTTTTTGGGGGGAGCGCGGCCCCATAGTCCCCAACAAACTAATCGCTAAGCTTGATCAACGAAATTGATGGCTTTCAGTTTACAATTAATCAGCACAATCATGCTATACATAATAACAAATTCTTATGTATTAATATATCTCACACTCACACCTAAATTTCATATTTACATGCATAACATTTTGGTGCTCTAAATCTATACATAAAAAGATGTATTTCATTTTTAAAAAGTAATAATAATACTATTTTAATATGATAATAAAGATTAGGCGTGAGATATGTGAATACATAAGAATTGCGTGCTATGCATTTAAATGCCCCAAACAAAAATTTAACCTGCATAAAGCAGATGCGAGAAATGATGATCATCAAGAATAACCAAAGCATAGTCCTCTCAGACTAGAAGCGAAATTGAAGAAGTATAGAGGCATGTAGGGTCTGCTGACATCTTTTAATGATTACAAAAGTTTGTCTAAAGCGGTCTTCTTATAGACCAAGCATCAACAAAACTAAAGAAGCTTCCGGTTTCAATCTGTCACAGTCACGTTGGAGATAAACTATGGAATTTTTTGAGTGACTCGTCTTGGTCTTATGTTATGTTCATAAGAGGTTGAATTCCTCAATAATTTGTAGGCACTAATAAATTGAGTGCCTCGTGTGAGATGTGCACACCATCTTAAAGATATTATTACGAGTGAAAAAACTGATAATATGAGGTCTTTTGTGTGTGCGCGTGTGTGTGTAATAGAAAGATAGATGGCGTCTGCAGGAGCTAGGGCAAGGGTGATTTGGAGGCGATTTCGGCATCCCCATGGATTTTGAGGTTCCCTGGATAGCAAGTGGCGGTGAAAGCTTACATTTCTTCTTTTCGTTGGTGAGATATTCCCTTTTTTTTTCCTTATTTTGCTATTTCCTTCCGCGTTTCTCGATCCGTCATCATCTTCAAAGGAACTCCAATGGATTGTTCCTTTGCGGAAGCACTCACGGGTAATGGGGGTTCCAAATTGAGTAACACAGGGCTTTTTCCTCCATCTTTCCATGAGGCTTTACATTTTGGGAGAGATTATAATTTTATCTGAAAATTGGGAAAAAAAAAATAGTAAACTTGCCAAGTTTGTGACAGAAGATGAATCTACTACTCTTGCCTCTTCGTGTCGGCACGCCTTAGTTGGGAAATTCGTTTTTGGGCATCCTAAGCTTGAAGTGGTAAGGAGGGAATTTGAATCTATGAAGCTTACGGGTTTTTGGAAAATCGGTCCCGTTGATGGGAGACATATTTTTATCCAACTATCCAATGATGAAGATTATACGAGTTTATTTTCTCGTCGTTTTCTTAAATTTGATGATATAACTATGAAATTTCTACAATAGAATGTGAACTTTGATCCTAAATTGGAACCTCCCATTATTGCAGTCTAGTTGAAATTCATAGGTTTAAAGCTTCATTTATTTAATCATGAAGTCCTTTTTTCTCTTGCTGCGGCATATGGAAAACCTTTAAAAATGGATGGCCCTACTTTCTTGCTTACGAAACCTTCTGAGGCTTGTGTTTTAGTAGAAACGGGACATCACCTTTCCTTTCTTTGATGAAATTTGGATTGGCTCCGCTCATATTCTTATCCAACTATTCAATGATAAAGATTATACGGGTTTATTTTCTCATCGTTTTCTTAAATTTGATGATATAACTATGAAATTTCTGCAATGGAATGTGGACTTTGATCCTAAATTGTAACCTCCCATTATTCCAGTCTAGTTGAAATTCCTCGGTTTAAAGCTCCATTTATTTAATCATGAAGTTCTTTTTTCTCTTGCTGCGACATATGAAAAACCTTTAAAAATGAATGGCCCTACTTTCTTGCTTACGAGACCTTCTGAGGCTTGTGTTTTAGTAGAAACGGGAGATCACCTTGCCTTTCTTTGATGAAATTTGGATTGGCTCCACTCATAAGGGTTATTGGAAAAAAGTTGAGATAAAATGACATTAATCTTATTACACAAATTGTCACATGTTTGGACGTTTATCCGCTAATTTTTATCGTCTGTATCCACATTTAAAGAATGGTTCTGAGCATCCCCACACTGCAAGTGTGCAGCGCATCGAGCACATTCATATTGAGGCTACAATAAATCCTCCAATCCTATATATTGATAAAGATGCACATTTTCTATCCCCTGTTGGTACACAGTTCCTTAATGACAATTTGGTTGCTAGCACTAGCATTGGACGTTGCACTGAACGCCATGTTTCTACTGATGATAACCCAATCATCCCAACCGATGTTGCTCACTTGCTCTAAATGATACAAATCTAAATTAAATGAATTGCAGGTTAACAGGTATGCAGCTGGACCTCCCCACTAATTTGAGATATAATGACATTAACCTTATTGCACACATTGTCACATGTTTGGACGTTTATCTGCTATTTTTTATCGTCTGTATCCACATTTAAAGAATGGTTCTGAGCATCCCCACACTGCAAGTGTGCAGCGCATCGAGCACATTCATATTGAGGCTACAATAAATCCTCCAAACCTATATATTGATAAAAATGCAAATTTTCTATCCCATGTTGGTACACAGATCCTTAATGACAATTTGGTTGCTAGCACTAGCGATGGACGTTGCACTAAACGCCATGTTTCTATTGATGATAACCCAATCATCCCAATCGATGTTGCTAACTTGCTCTAAATGATACAAATCTAAATTAAATGAATTGCAGGTTAACATTTAAAGAATGGTTCTGAGCAACCCCGCACTGCAAGTGTGCAGCGCATCGAGCACATTCATATTGAGGCTATAATAAATCCTCCAAACCTATATATTGATAAAGATGCAAATTTTCTATCCCCTGTTGGTACACAATTCCTTAATGACAATTTGGTTGCTAGCACTAGCGATGGGAGTTGCACTGAATGCCATGTTTCTATTGATGATAACCCAATCATCCCAACCGATGTTGCTCACTTGCTCTAAATGATACAAATCTAAATTAAATGAATTGCAGGTTAACAGGTATGCAACTGAACCTCCCATCTAAATTGGATAACCCCATATGAAAATTCAGCTCCCATGCCTCCACTAAATTATTGTATAAAAAACTGCATGTTTTCAATCCTTGTCGTTGGACTTCTTCACTATGGAATGCTTTTTTATCCCCCTTTATCTCATTCTTTCTTTGGAGATATTTTTTAATGCTCTTGCCCTTAGATAATATTTTGAAATTAAAATGATTGCGTGTGGCTTCGGGGTGCTATCTATGCAAGTGTGAGGAGGAATCTGCCTCACATCTTTTCTTCAATTGCTTCTTTGCTCGTGAAATTTGGAGTTTGGTTGGAGGGTATTTCAAGATAGATTGGACTCCACGATTAAATGATCGGTTGGAGTTGAATAATTTTTTAACTGTTTGGAAAGTTGCACCTATTTATGAGGGGAAGCTGGAACCCTTTCCGTATGGCATTTTATGGTTCCTTTGGTTTGTAAGGAATGCACATAAGTATGAGACACTACCTCCTACACCTACTACCACCACTTATATTATTGCTTACTTTCTTAAAGCGTCTCGACTCATTACAATATGCTCTAATCCTCCTTCGAGGGGTAGGAGGGCCACTTTGATTAGGTGGCAACCCCCCTCCGATAGTTGGGTTAAGCTTAATGTGGATGGAAGTTGGATTATATCAAATGCTGGAACAGATGATATTTTTCGTGATTCATCGGGTAGCTGCCTCTGTTATTTTACCTCACCAGTTTGTGCCACTACTCTTTTAGAGGCTGAGTGTTCTTCTATTTGGTCTGCTCTACAGATTGCAGTTATCTTCCATTTTCAATCTTTATATATTGAGACAGACCCCATTGCACTTGTTAACATGTTTCATAAGAACATTCCTCCTGCTTGGAATATTATTTGCTTGTTAAACATGATCCAAGATTTCATTAAAAAGCATAATATGGTTATACAAATGCATTTCATTTATTGGGAATGTAATTCCCCTGCAGATTGGCTTGCAAAGCAAGTATTGCAAAGAGTTTTGGTGGGTGTTATGCCCCCACCTCATTTGCAAACTCTGTTAAATGGTGATATGCTAGATATGCCTTACATCAGGCGTTAAGTTTATTTTATCTGCTACATTGGATCTATACACTAATTTTTTGCATGAAGCTCTTACCGCATGTTGCTTATACTGCCCGGAGCTTTTACCGCTTTATACCGCCTGGAGCTTTACTGCCTAGAGTTTATACATTAATTTTTACGCCTTTTTGCTGCTCTCTGGTCTTTTGTGCCAGATTCAGATCTCTTTCTTGCAGGTCACTGGTTTGGGCAATTTTCTTCGTGGAGTTATTTTGGGAAATTTTCTTCGTGGAGTTATTTTCAGGTTGCACTCAACTAGATTTCAGGATTTCTTTTGTCTGGGAGAATGCTTTTCAAAATGTAGGATTGGGGGACCTACTGTTTCACATGTTCGTTGCTTTTCTAGAAGTCTTCTTTGGGAAAGTTCAATGCTCTATCGTTTATCAAGTTTTGTCGGACGCTCTCTGTTTCTCTTATTGCTATTTGAGACCTTTGATTTTTTGTGTTTTGTGTACATGTCCATTTTCAGTATACTTTCTGCTTAGTATACTTTTTTGGGATCACATGTATTTTTTTGTATACTTTCTGCTTCGTACACAATTTTGTTTTCCTTTGTATTGAGTTGTAATGTGTATAGAGGATCCCCTATGACCTTAATGCATTTCTTTTTGCTTTTAGATGGGAATCCACTTTCCCTCTCTTATTTTGTAACTTCATTTTATATTAATGCGTAGGGAGCCACGAGATGCTCTTTTCAATATATATATATATATATATATATATATATATATATATATATATATATATATATATATATATATATATATATATATAAAAAAAAA
>JXCR01144669.1:110291-131706 GCA_002079205.1 Phalaenopsis hybrid cultivar | reverse complement strand
ATATATATATATATATATATATATATATATATATATATATATATATATATATATATATATATATATATATATATATATATATATATATTCATTTATTTATTTATGGGAGATTCTATAGGAGAAAATAAGAAGAGAGATAAAAAAATAAGAAAAAAAAAATCTTATATAAAACTTCGAAAAAACTCACAAGAATTTATATCATTAAGGTTAAATCTAATCACATAAAACTTCGAACAGTCGTTAACACAAGCCTAGCACTCTAGAGTTAATTATAATTAAGGACACCTCCAAGAGACACTCTCAATATTAGAAATGTGCTTAATTAATATCAATAAATGATTGTGATCTAAGAACACTTATCTAATAAAATAATCTATACCTTAAAATTAGTCATTCATAAAGAAAATTTTATTCATAAAGGAGAAAGTAAATCTCTATAACCAAGTGAGATAAGTATCTTTCAATGTGAAACATCAACGCAATAACAATTACGGAATCACTGGATACTCAAAAATAATAGAATTCTCATTTGGTCGATGAGTAGAGATAGAAATCTAGAAAAAATGTGGAAGTAGCACTATCAAGTTTTTATGAATATGCAATTGAATCACATGACATCATAGTGTGAAAAAAAAATTTAATTTGCTTGAAAACTAATGCCTAGGAAATGGATTGAAAAAGTATAAGACTTGCAACCATTAGTAGTATATAGAATGCCTATAGAAGAAAAAATGACATGGTTGAATTTTATGCAACTAGAGCTATTCAAGAGTACTTACAATTAAATCTATGTCAGTGCTTAGCATATTAAGACTATTGGGCTAATAAAATAGAATAATGATTATACAATAAAGCTATATTATAAGGAATGTCGAGAAAATTATTTATCATTATGAGGAAGACTTCTATATTTATCCCGGCATAGCTAAGTTATGATAGTACATTACCGATTTGGAGTTTTAATTATCAATAAACTCTATTATATATCATTCAAGAAATACAAAGAGATTTTTTTTTTAATTAAAAGGCCGACTCAAAGAGCCTTAATTGAAAAAAAAAAATCTTAGATTAATTTTAATCTATTAATTAATTTATTACAGTTTAAACAAAATTTTATCCTAAGAGCTTACTATATATACCACTAAAATCACAAAAAAATCCACACAAATAATAGACAAAGAAAATGCAATCAAGCAAGTAATAAATGAATAAATAAATAAATAAAATCATGTGTATGATTTTATTGATGCTTCATTTATGCTTTATTTCAGTGAGATTTAGATTATAGTAACTTCTACATAATTGTATATATAAAAATTTGCATATTAAATAGACACACAATAAATTTCTCATAAGATTGTTAGACCATTGAATGACATTAAATTATAGTAGAGGAGCATATATATTAGGTTATTGCATGATTTGTAGCTTAAAGTAGAAATCTTATTGCATGTCATTGCATGAATTTTAGAAAATAATTATGTACAATCAGTTGCATAAAAATTTATCTATGAAGTTATTAGACTAGCGAAATATATTTTGATGCCAGTACGCGTGAATTTATTCATTAGCAGATACATGTAAGGCTTTTCATAAGATGAAAATGTATGTTATGAAAGAATGAAATAACTTATATATGAATGCTTGTATGTGCATGTTAAAAGAAAATATTCACTCTCTAATGGTACAAACAGGGGACACCAGTGTACCCACTTGCATAGATGTTTTTCTACCACCCCAGATAATTATGATATTAGATCACTAATCGCTTTTCCGCCGGGAGAATATTGATCAGGGGCGAGTAGAAAGAGTTTACCACCCTAGACAACTGTATCAAATATATGACTATGACAATTCTGTTATAAAAGATATTACAAACATGAGCAAAATGATTATTTGTCCAGAAACAGTTGTCCCACAGTNTCATAAAGAAAATTTTATTCATAAAGGAGAAAGTGAATCTCTATAACCAAGTGAGATAAGTATCTTTCAATGTGAAGCATCAACGCAATAACAATTACGGAATCACTGGATACTCAAAAATAATAGAATTCTAATTTGGTCGAAGAGTAGAGATAGAAATCTAGAAAAAATGTGGAAGTAGCACTATCAAGTTTTATGAATATGCAATTTAATCTCATGACATCAAAGTGTGAAAATAAAATTTGATTTGTTTGAAAACTAATGTCTAGGAAATGGATTGAAAAAGTATAAGACTTGCAACCATTAGTAGTATATAGAATGCCTATAGAAGAAAAAATGACATGGTTGAATTTTATGCAACTAGAGCTATTCAAGAGTACTTACAATTAAGTCTATGTCAGTGCTTAGCATATTAAGACTATTGGGCTAATAAAGTAGAATAATGATTATACAATAAAGCTATATTCTAAGGAATGTCGAGAAAATTATTTATCATTATGAGGAAGACTTCTATATTTATCCAGGCATAGCTAAGTTATGATAGTACATTAGCGATTTGGAGTTTTAATTATCAATAAACTCTATTATGTATCATTTAAGAAATACAAAGTGATTTTTTTTAATTAAAAAGCCGGTTCAAAGAGCCTTAATTTAAAAAAAAAAATCTTAGATTAATTTTAATCTATTAATTAATTTATTACAGTTTATAAACAAAATTTTATCCTAAGAGCTTAATATATACCACTTAAATCACATAAAAATTCACATAAATAATAGACAAAGAAAATGCAATCAAGCAAGTAATAAATGAATAAATAAATAAATAAAATCATGTGTTATGATTTTATTGATGCTTCATTTATGCTTTATTTCAGTGAAATTTAGATTATAGCAACTTCTTCGTAATTGTATATAGAAAAATATGCATATTAAATAGACACACAATAAATTTCTCATAAGATTGTTAGACCATTGAATGACATTAAATTATAGTAGAGGAGCATATATATTAGGTTATCGCATGATTTGTAGCTTCTTATTGCATATCATTGCATGAATTTTAGAAAATAATTATATACAATCAGTTGCATAACGATCTATCTATGAAGTTATTAGACTAGTGAAATATATTTTGATGCCATTAAACGTGAATTTATTCATTGGCAGATACATGTAAGGCGTTGCATAAGATGAAAACGTATGTTATGAAAGAATGAAATGACTTATATATGAATGTTTGTATGTGCATGTTAAGAGAAAATATTCACTCTAATGGTACAAACAGGGGACACCAGTGTACCCACTTGCATAAATGTTTTTCTACCACCTCAGATAATTATGATAATAGATCACTAACCGCTATTCCGCCGGGAGAATATCGGTCAGGGGCGAGTAGAAAGAGTTTATCACCCTAGACAACTGTATCAAATATATGACTATGACAGTTCTGTTATAAAATATATTACAAACAGGAGAAAAATGATCATTTGTCCAGAAACAGCTGTCCCACAGTTCTTTTCAATCAGTTGAAACAAACAACCGGTCAGCTTCCCCGCAGCAGCTTCCTGCAACTGCCCCAAACAAACTCAAAATTATCAATCTTCTGTTTAGTAGAAGAATCAACTAAATTTATTTGATTAGCATTTATAAGAAAAGAAAATTAATAAAAACTAATATTTTTAGCCAAAAATTAAGATAATTCATAAGATCAGTAATTCCATGATTGATGAAATCTCAAATAAAATTCTTAAACTATAATGAAGCAATACCATAACTAATTAATGGCTTATTCATTGGCTCAAAAGGAAGAATTAATGGAACGATCAAGTTTGGGCAAAGAAACATTCACAAGTTCCGCTAGAATAACCATCATACCCATCTCAAATTTCATATTCTTCATTCACAACTTCTTCTTAAGGAGAAAACCTTTTTCTCCAACATTTGCTTCGGTTTCTCTTTCCTACATTTTTAAAGGATGTTCTAAAAGATCATTTTTCGGAGCATTCAACTTAGACTTAAGAATAATTGTCATTCAAAAAGGAGAAAGTTGTAGAGCCTAAGAGAGGGAGAAGATGATGAAATGAAACAACATCCAAATGAAAGCTTTATTCTCACATTTATATACTTGTGAACGCAAATGTGTATAAAAGGATAGCATCAATGCACAATCGACATGACAATCAATCATGAAATTACGACTATAAAAAGTATATTACTAATACTATATAAAGCATATTTGTTATTATTTTTATATAAAGTATTTTACTAATTCTATATTCATTGTACAAGGATGAAAAAAATAATTAACTCAAAAGTACAAAATAAGAATTCTTCAAAAAAGGAAGTCGAAAAGATGCAGATAATCCTCCATTTTTATTTAATTAAAGTTAAAAGAAAACATACTCTCATTGTATTATATTTTGGAGTTAGCTTTCAAGAAATTAAGATAACTATAGAATTAAATTTAATTCCAAATCTCAAACTTTGGCTCAAGCTAAATTAGCTTGGTTCAAGATAACTCTGCTGAGTCAGAACAATAAAATCATGAACTTTCCAAGGCTATTATACAATTATTAAGGCTATCATGAAGTAGCTAGGATATTTTTGAACTCACCAAAATCTTGCTGTACCACTCAAAATATTTACGAGCCATGACTTATTTAAATTGTAATAGCCTGATGTCACAGACTAAGTTATCTCTAGTCACCTGTGCGGCTTTAGCGCTCTTCTTTGACACTAAATTAGTCTATCCTTCACAATACTTCGACTTGGAGAAGAGTAGGGAGAAGTATTGGAGAAAGAAATACTACACTAAGAAAAAAAAATTAGAAAACTTGAATGCTCGGAAGCTTGGAAGGTTTTCTTGGATGGATTCAAATGAGGGGATGAACTCCTATTTATAGTCCTCTCAAAGTCTAAGGGAATATTCTAGAATAGCTTAGTTTCTAGAATGTTCTCTATAATTCATTTATACATATATAACCCTAGAGCTTTATAAGTTTTTTCTTGAATTCCCCTTCGAGCCATTCCTTCTCATATCTTCTAGAATTGGGTGGAATCTTCTAGAATCCCTTGAATTGTTCTCTATAATTTGATTTTCTCTGGAATCTTCCATCTCATGCTTATCTTGCCAATTTCTAGAGGATAGTGGAGCGTGCATTCTCCCCCACTTAAGCTCGCAATACCCTCATTATGACTTCCTCGGATCAGCTTCCTTTGTTTTCTCATGGACTTGACAAACTTCGATTNATATCATATTCTTCATTCGGAAGTTCTTCTTAAGGAGATAACTTTTTTCTCCAACATTTGCTTCGGTTTCTCCTTCCTACATTTTTAAAGGATGTTCTAAAAGAATCATTTTTCGGAGCATTCAACTTAAACTTAAGAATAATTGTCATTCAAAAAGAAGAAAGTTGTAGAGCCTAAGAGAGGGAGAAGATGATGAAATGAAACAACATCCAAATGAAAGCTTTATTCTCACATTTATATACTTGTGAGCGCAAATGTGTATAAAAGGATAGCATCAATGCACAATCGACATGACAACCAATCATGAAAAAAAGACTATTAAAAGTATATTACTAATACTATATAAAGCATATTTGTTTTTATTTTTATATAAAGTATTTTATTAATTCTATATTCATTGTACAAGGATGAAAAAAATAATTAACTCAAAAGTATAAAATAAGAATTCTTCAAAAAAGGAAGTAGAAAAGATGCAAATAATCCTCCATTTTTATTTAATTAAACTTAAAAGAAAAACATACTCTCATTGTATTATATTTTGGAGTTAGCTTTCAAGAAATTAAGATAACTATAAAATTAAATTTATATCCAAATATTCTCAAACTTTGGCTCAAGCTAAGTTAGCTTGGTTCAAGATAACTCTGCTGAGTCATAACAATAAAATCATGAACTTTCCAAGGCTATTATACAATTATTAAAGCAATCATGAAGTAGCTAGGATATTTTTGAACTCACCAAAATCTTGCTGTACTACTCAAAATAATTACAAGCCATGACTTATTTAAACTATAATAGCCTGATGTCACAGACTAAGTTATCTCCAGTCACCTGCGCGGCATTAGCGCTCTTCTTTGACACTAAATCAGTCTATCCTTCACAACACTTGGACTTGGAGAAAAGTAGGGAGAAGTATCGGAGAAAGAAATACTACACTAAGAAAGAAAGATTAGAAAACTTAAATGCTCGGAAGCTTGGAAGGTTTTCTTGGATGGATTCAAATGAGGGGATGAACTCCTATTTATAGTCCCCTCAAAGTCTAAGAGAATATTCTAGAATAACCTAGTTTCTAGAATGTTCTCCATTATTCATTTATACATATATAGCCCTAGAGCTTTCTAAGTTTTTCTTGAATTCCCCTTCGACCCATTTCTTCTCATATTTTCTAGAATTGAGTGGAATTTTCTAGAATCCCTTGAATTGTTCTCTATAATTTGGTTTTATCTGGAATCTTCCATGTCATGCTTGTCTTGCCAATTTCTAGAGGACAGCGGAGCGTGACATTCTCCCCCACTTAAGCTCGCAATACCCTCATTACGACTTTCCCTTGACCCTCGGAACAGCTTCCTTCGTTTGCTCATGGACTTGACAAACTTCGATTTCTTCCTTGGTGGGATAAGGGAGGGTTGTCATGCAGGGAGACCTCATGGCTGACAACTCAGCTGTTGGCTCCAACCTAATAAGATAATTCTTCTCCCTCATTGGAGGTTGTTCTTTTGGTAATTCTTTAAGCACCTCCACCACTTTCCTTGGTATGCCTACTTGGGACTTTGCCTCTTCATTGGGGTTGTGAAAAACAACAAAGTAACTCCCCTTATCTTTTGAAAAACACGTATTGAATTGCATGGCCGATATCATTTTGAGTTCTTGCCTGTTAGTCCTTGTTATTGGTACCAAGCAAGTTTAATTAGCTTTCATGATGCACATGATATTGGTGAAGGGCATTAGGAACGCTTTTGCTTGATCCAAGAAGTTGATTCCTAAAAACAACTTTAAAATCATACATGAGAATGACAGAGAAGTCCAAGGTACCTGACCACACCCCAATATTGGCTATTCCATGGATTGGTCTTTCTGCTAAATTGCCTATCTTGATGGAGCCTCCTCCTCTAGTCATCTGCAAACCCAATCTCTTTGCTTCCCCGACAGAGATGAAGTTATGGGAAGAACCCATGTCCACCATTACTCTAATGGTTTTCCCGCATATTACCATCTCCACAAAGAGTAACCCCTTTGCTTGGGGTTTTGCTGGAACATGCATCCCATTCAGCAGTTGTATAACCCCTGCTTGTGCCGTCGTATCACCACCTTCTTCTTCCTGATGACTTGCAAGGAGAGAGTTTAGAGCCTTCTTCTGAGGACAATCCCTTGTCCAATGTGGTCAATCACAAAGGAAACACTAGTTATGTAGTTTAGTTTTGTCATTTTTAGGCTTCTATTTGCCTTTTGCTATGGATGAATCAATTCGTGACGGGTCTCTTCTTTATGTTGATCCTTATCTTTCCCCTCTTTGACATAGGTACTCTTCTTATCCTTTGGCTTTGGAGGCTCACTTGAGTAATCAACTAGGCTTTTGACAACCGCGATGACAGTGGCAATGTCTTGCACTCTGCGCCTCCTAAGCTCAACCTCTGCCCACTATTGGAGTCCATCAATGAAGTTGAAAAGAGCAATGTTGTCTGACATGTCGAGAATTTTAAGAACAAAGCTTGTGAACTCCCTAATGTATTCCCGAATCGATCCCTCTTGCTTGAGCCTTCACAATCGGGTTCTAGCCTCATCTTCCACATTCTCGGGGTAGAATTGTCTCTTTAGCTCCTTCTTAAAGTCATCAAAAGTGGATATGGTGCACATACCTTTCTCTATATCTCCTCACCTTCTTCTCCACCAAAACTCTTTGGTTTTGAAACTTCAATCCTCTTGGCTCCGAAAGTATGCTGGTTGGTGGTGTCGCTAGTGTCTTCTTACATGGCAAGATGTCTCCACACATTTCCTCAAAGCTAGCACGTACGCCGCTCATCTCTTCTTCTCGGGCTCTTTGTACGTCCTGGAGCTCCCCCATCAAATCCTCTCGTATCTTAGCTATTTGGTCTCTTAAAGACTCCTCCAGTTGGAGCATCATACTTCTAATCGTTGAATGCATTGTGATGTCCTTCTTCTCAAGTCCAACAACCTTTTGACCAAAATCCTCTTTATGGACCTCTATGCCATTCATTGCCTCCTTCACCCGAGCAAAACACGAATCAAAGCCATGCATGATCTCTTTGGACCTTCCATGTGGTTTGGATGCAGCAGGATCTCGTTGCTCCTAACGACTTCGCCCTTGTTGAGATGATTCCACATTAGTGGCCTCAGACTCCATTACGTGCTATATGACACTTTTTGTCATACCTTCAAACCGAGGCTCTGATACCAACTGTCATAGACTAACTTATCTCTAGTCGCCCGTGCAGCTTTAGCGCTCTTCCTTGGCACTAAATCAACCAATCCCTCACAACACTTGGACTTATAAACACAAAACACTCTAAGAAGAAGAGTAGGGAGAAGTATTGGAGAAAGGAACACACTACTAAGAAAGAAATATTATAACATTTGAATGCTTGGAAGCTTTTCTTAGATGGTTTCAAATAAGGGGAGGAACTCCTATTTATAGTCATTTCCAAGTCAAAGGGAATATTCTAGAATAGCCTAGTTTCTAGAGTGCTCTACACTATTTATATATACATATAAAACCCTAAAACTTTCTAAATTATTCTTGAGTTCTACTTGGAGCCTTTCCTTCTCATATCTTCTAGAATTGGGTGGAATCATCTAAAATCCCTTGAATTGTTCTCTAAAATCTGGTCTTCTCTGGAATCTTTCATCCCATGCTTGTCTTATCAGCGTGACATTGAGCTCAAATGTTAATTATTAATTAGCAATTCTTAAATCAAGTTGACAGCTTCTTTTCATTATGTCATTAACTTATACTAGGTAATTTGGTAGCTATTTTAGCCAATAAGCTGGTGATTTCATTCAATTTAGTTATTAATAACTCTAAATGCAATTAATCCGCATGTCTCATATTTTTAAAGTAAACACTCAATAAGTCCTGATATGTGCTTGTTTTATTTATGAGGCTTAGTAAATATTCTTTTATATAAGATCAAACTTTACCAAACCTATATATATATATATATATATATAGAGTCAAGGGTAGAGCCTGATTTGGNTTAAGAACCTCCACCACTTCCCTTGGTATGCCTACTTGGGGCTTTGCCTCTTCATTGGGGTTGTGAAAAACAACAAAGCAACTCCCCTTATCTTTTGGAAAACACGCATTGAATTGCATGGCCGATATCATTTTGAGTTCTTGCCTGTTAGCCCTTGTTATTGGTACTAAGCAAGTTTAATTAGCTTTCATGATGCACATGATATTGGTGAAGGGCATTAGGAACGCTCTTGCTTGATCCAAGAAGTTTATTCCTAAAAACAACTTTAAAATCATACATGAGAATGACAAAAAATTCGAAGGTACCTGACCACACTCCAATACTAGCTATTCCATGGATTGGTCTTTCTGCTAAATTGCCTATCTTGATGGAGCCTCCTCCTCTAGTCATCTGCAAACCCAATCTCTTTGCTTCCCCGACGGAGATGAAGTTATGGGAAGCACCCGTGTCCACCATTACTCTAATGGTTTTCCCACCTATTACCATCTCCACAAAGAGTAACCCCTTCGCTTAGGGCTTTGCTGGAGCATGCATCCCATTCAGCAGTTGTATAACCCCTACTTGTGTCGTCGTATCACCACCTTCCTCCTGATGACCTGCAAGAAGAAAGTTTAGAGCCTTCTTCTGAGGACAATCCCTTGTCCAATGTGGTCAACACAAAGGAAACACTAGTTATGTAGTTTAGTTTTGTCATTTTTAGGCTTCTATTTGCCTTTTGCTCCGGAATAATCAATTCGTGGCGGGTCTCTTCTTTATGTTGATCCTTATCTTTCCACTCTTTGACATAGGTACTCTTCTTATCCTTTGGCTTTGTGGGCTCACTTGAGTAATCAACTAGGCTTTTGGCAACCGCGATGGCAGTGACAATATCTTGCACTCTGCGCCTCCTAAGCTCAACCTCTGCCCACTATTGGAGTCCATCCATGAAGTTGAAAAGAGCATTATTGTCTGACATGTCGAGAATTTTAAGAACCAAGCTTGTGAACTCCCTAATGTATTCCCGAATCGATCCCTCTTGCTTGAACCTTCACAATCGGCCTCTAGCCTCATCTTCCACATTCTCGGGGTAGAATTGTCTCTTTAGCTCCTTCTTAAAGTCATCAAAAGTGAATATGGTGCACATACCTTTCTCTATATCTCCACACCTTCTTCTCTACCACAAAATAATAATGTCTGAAAGATAAAAAGCTGCAAATTATAATCTCGTCTCTTCACCCGTAATCTCCATCCCTCCGAAATATTGTTGAAGTCCTTATAAGAAGTTGTCTACTTCCTTCCCATTGCGGGCTCCACCAAAACTCTTTGGTTTTGAAACTTCAATCCTCTTGGCTTCGAAAGTATGCTGGTTGGTGGGTGTCACTAGTGTCTTCTTACATAGCAAGATGTCTCCACACATTTCCTCAAAACTAGCACGTACGCCGCTCATCTCTTCTTCTCGGGTTCTTTGTACCTCCTGGAGCCCCCCCCATCAAATCCACTCACATCTTAGCCATTTGGTCTCTTAAAGACTCCTCCAGTTGGAGCATCATACCTCTAATCGTCGAGTGGATTGTGATGTCCTCCTCCTCAAGTCCATCAACCTTTTGACCAAAATCATCTTTGTGGGCATCCATCCCATTCATTGCCTCCTTCACCCGAGCAAAACACGAATCAAAGTCATGCATGATCTCTTTGGACCTCCCATGTGGTTTGGATGCAGCAGGATCTCGTTGCTCATAACGACCTCGCCCTTGTTGAGATGATTCCACATTAGTGGCCTCAGACTCCATTACGTGCTCTATGACACTTTTTGCCATACCTTCAAACCGAGGCTCTGATACCAACTGTCATGGACTAACTTATCTCTAGTCGCTCGTGCGGCTTTAGCGCTCTTCCTTGGCACTAAATCAACCTATTCCTCACAACACTTGAACTTATAAACACAAAACACTCTAATAAGAAGAGTAGAGAGAAATATTGGAGAAAGGAACACACTACTAAGAAAGAAAGATTATAACATTTGAATGCTTGGAAGTTTTTCTTGGATGGTTTCAAATGAGGGGAGGCTCCTATTTATAGTCCTTTCCAAGTCAAAGGGAATATTCTAGCATAGCCTAGTTTCTAGAGTGCTCTACACTATTCATATATACATATATAACTCTAAAACTTTCTAAATTATTCTTGAGTTCTACTTGGAGCCTTTCCTTCTCATATCTTCTAGAACTGGGTGGAATCATCTAGAATCCCTTGAATTGTTCTCTACAATCTGGTCTTCTCTGGAATCTTTCATCCCATGCTTGTCTTGCCGGCGTGACATTGAGCTCAAACGTTAATTATTAATTAGCAATTCTTAAATCAAGTTGACGGCTTCTTTTCATTATGTCATTAACTTATACTAGGTAATTTGGTAGCTATTTTAGCCAATAAGCTGGTGATTTCATTCAAATTACTTATTAATAACTCTAAATGCAATTAATCCACATGTCTCATATTTTTAAAGCAAACTGTCAATAAGTCCTGATATGTGCTTCTTTTATTTATGAGGCTCAGTAAATATTCTTTTATATAAGATCAAACTTTACCAAACATATATATATATATATATATATAGAATCAAGGGTAGAGCCTGATTGGGTAAATTTTGGTGCTCAACTCATTCAAATAAAATCCCAGACCTTCTCACTGTAAACACTCTCTCTCTATTATTTATTCTCTTTCTTATTAACATGCTAATAAAATTTTGGGATACCCACAAATAATTTTAAATCTAACATTCTATAAGTTAATAATTCTTATGGCATCATCATCACCTTGAAGAGAGGCGAGGGACGGGGTAATAATGGTAAAATGCAAAAAATANTCAAATAAAATCCCAGATCTTCTCACTCTAAACACTCTTTCTCTCTCTATTATTTATTCTCTTTCTTATTAAGATGCTAATAAAATTTTGGGATACCCACAAATAGTTTTAAATAAAAAATTCAATAAGTTAATAATTCTTATGGCATCATCATCACCTTGAAGAGAGGCAAGGGACGGGCTGATAATTGTAAAATGTAAAAAATGTTAGAAGTTGTCAATCTCACATGTAACAACACTTGTGATCCAAGCCATGGTTTATAATTAACTTTGATACTACAGTTATACCATACACTAATACAATAAAATGGTAATGAAAAACATATCTAGTTCAAGTATGTTCTTTTTTCCTCTTTCTCTTCTTCAACCTTTTGTCTTCTGCTTCTTGTTTCTACATTTTCCTATAACAACTTTGTTTTAGGATTTCACAACAATTAGAGCATAAATGAAGTGAGTTTGAGCGCGCACACACACACACACTCTCTTCTTTCACACACACACTCTCTCTCTTCTTTCACACTCTCTCTCTCTCTCTCTCTCACACACACACACACACACACACACACACAACCTCATAAAAAAAATATACGTGTTTAAAGATAAATATTTTTATGTCTACATAAAGATTATTAAGGTACCATCAAGTTGAACGTGAGCTAACAAATATGATCCATTAAGAACAACAAAAAATAAACCTGTTTTCCTATTTATTTCATATTATTTTCTATTTATGTATTTCCGTTTATTTTTGGCTAATTATAGGAGTTTCTGTTTTTAGTTTATTTGATTTGATTCTTGTAATCTTGGAGATATGAGTGTTATTTCTTTCCTAAGTTAAGATTCTAGTAAGTTGTATTTAAGCCAACATTTCATATCAATAAAATTATTCTGCTCAATTCTCCAAATCTACATGACATTAGAATCGGGGATCTTACCCTAACTGTCGGAATTTCTCCCAACAGGCCTCTAGCCATTGGAAGTCCTAAGGATCTTACCCTATCCATCAGAACTTCTCCTTGCAGACCTGCAGAGGACCGCCTCCTTGCAAGCCTATAGCCAGCGGAACTCCTCCTTGCAGGCCTATAGCCAACGAAACTCCATCCTGCGGGCCTATTTTCTCGCTGCAGGGAGGCAGGACTCCTTCCCGGTACTCCCCTGCAGCCAGAATTCTTTATTGCAGTCCCTCCTCTAGCCAGAATTCCCTCCTACATTGGAAAAACTCCCCTATAGATTACCAGATGTGGAGATTGACTCCTTACGTGCCTGGGCGACCAATCCTCTCCTTTGGGTCTGTTGAAGCCATGGCTGATTCCTCCACCTTCAAGCTTTCTTTTGACGTTGTTCTTGATTCCACTAAAGGTTCGACATCTACCAAAATCCCTTTGCAGACCTCAAGGTCTGAACAACACATGAATTTCATGATTACCACTCATAACCTCAGCGGTTCCAATTTCCTTTGGTGGTCTCAAGCTATTTCATTGTTTATTAAAGGTCAAGGTAAATTTAGTTACCTCACGGGTACGATTCGAGAACCTTTGAAGACTGACTTAGAATATGTTGCGTGTGAAGTGGAAAACTCCATGGTTTTGTCTTGACTAATTAAGACCTCTATTAGTTATTCTTACCAATTTCTTCCGTTTGCAAATGTCCTCTGGACTGCCGTTCACGACACCTATATGGACTTAGATAATTTTGGACAACTCCATGAAGTTTCTAATAAGGTTCGCGAGGCCAAACAATGATCGAAGACAGTGACCCAATATTACAACTTGGTTGCTTTATGAACGGAATGTGACTTCTACTATAACTACACTCGGGACTCTCCCACAGACCTCTCCCTCTTCCATAAATTTTGGAAAAAAATCGCATAAATTTTTGGCTAGCCAGAACAAGGATCTTGGTAAAGTTCATTGTCATATACTTGGTTGTGACCCTCTTTCTTCAACCCCGGAAGCACTCACCGAAATCCCCCGTGAAGAAAGTTGGAGACTTATCATGTTGGGCAACTCAACTTTTTCAGCTGAGCCGTCAGCCTTGGTCTCCAATAGTACTCCATACTCTACCACATTGTCTCGAGCCAATCACTCCACATGTGATTTTTGCCATTAACCATACCATACTTGTGAAAAGTGTCAGAAGCTCCCCGTGAAACCGACAATTAAGGGTGCGTTTGGGGAGGCTTATTAGTTGCGACGGTGTTTTGAAAACGCCGCCTGAGTGTTTGGAAGAAGCGTTCGGAATGCTTATTTCAAAACTCCATTTCGCTATTTAACTAAATGTGTGATGCGGGAGGAGCCCCGCGGTTGGCATTTCCTTCAGCATTTTGACGTTTTTGCCCCCTATCGCTCCACTCAAAAACCTTCACCCATTTCTCCTTCCCCACGGCTTCGCCCAAAATCCCTTGTGATCTAAACCCTAGCGATATGATTGCGATTTGAGCTAGCCGATATACACTGTTTCCCCTCTTCAAGTTTACCTACCTCCCGGCTCCGCCAACTTTTCCCCTTCCGGCGAGCTACCTCTATCAAACTCCTCTCTCAGACGACATTTCGGCCAAGTACTCCTTCCCTCTTCTTCTTCTCCTTCCGCATGTCAGAGAAAGAAAGGAGAGATTTCAGGTAGAAGCAGAGATTTACGTACATACCACTCAATTCTTTTCATTTTAAAACAAATATATAAAAAAAGAACTTTTTCAAATATACCACTCAATTTGTCTCTTAGCAAAAAAAAAAAAAAAAAAATTATAAAGGTTTACATACATATCACTCAATTCCTTGTATTTGTTTACGTACATACCGCTCAAATTCGTGTACTTATTCTTACACATTTATTCACGTTTATACCATGCAATTTTGCACATTTATTCAAGTACGTACCGCCCAATTTCATGTATTTATTCTTGTATATTTATTTACATATATACCACTCAATTTCTATATTAAAAAAAATCTGCAAATCAGATGTTTACAAAAAACACAATTCAAACAGCTAAACAACTTATCCAGAACAGGGGCAATATGATCATTTATCCAGAATCAGCTGTTTTTCAAACGCACAAAACAAACAGTCAGCTAGCTTATCCGGATCAGCTGCTCATCGCAGATTATCAAGATAAACTCCTTATCAAGATAAGCTGGATAAGTTGCAGCTGGCCCAAACATACCCTAAGTCTTCGGGCAAATATGCTGCTGCTAAATGTCTCGATACGACCTCAAAATCCAGAATAGTTCAAGCAACATCTACTCGGATCAGTCCCGACTTGCTAGATTCTATTAAGAGTCAGTTGGAACATTTGATTAAGTTGTTTGATTCTAGTTAAATCTCCTCTGGCCGTGACCTCTCATATCCGTCAAGGAAACAGGTGGATTTTTTTTTTTGTTCTTTGATGTGTCCACCATAAAAATATTAGAAGATTTTCTATCTAAATGATTGGATAAGACATTTAAAGAATAATATAACTCCCCAAGAAGAAAAACTATTATCTTAAAAATAGACCTAATCATTCAGATGATAAAAATCTTTTAAGACTTATTGTCCACATAAACTAGGTTTTTCCATTATCTTACAGGTGTAAGATAGGGTTTATTTGATTTTGAGGTATGATATCCCTACTAGGGGAAGCCTTCATTAGTTAATGACATCTCCAGAGCTAATAACTCAAAATAAAATTTTCGATCAAAATAATCACTTATGTTATTCAAATTGCACAGTTGAACTTTCAAAGTTGGAATTTTAAAGGTATTGGAGGGATCCAAGTACAAAATTTTGAAAAGAATTAAGCTCAAAGGATGAGATTTACAATCCAATGATGATGTGTTAAGGAAGGGCCCGGGGAAAAGGATTTGACCATCCAGAGATGAAGGTTCACCCAGAAGACTTAACATTGAGTTGAGGTTATGATAAACTCAAAAGAGGATTAAAAAGGGGTTAGAACAAGTTGGTTGGAAGACACTGTTCGGGAGTTCAAGTTTGGAAGTTTGATGTTGGTTTGATTCGAAATATTTGGTTATGAACTAGTTGAGTTTGAAGGTATTCTTAAACTAAAGGATAGAATTGTATAGAGATAGAGGTAAAACCTTAATGTTGAGATAAACCTAGACTCTACCAGAAATCAAAATAGGTGGACTAACCTAAACATTGTGAATAACGCCACCCAGTTAAGATGTCCGTGGCTTTCCATCATTTTGGATGCGTTGATGTTCTTCATAGTCGTGTATGATAGAGCATTGAATAACATAAATTGTGAGTTAACAATATAATTTTTCAATAACAAAGAGAATATATCAAGGATCATAAGCAAGCTATTATTTTTTTTCTATTTCACTTGGATATATATGCCTACAAATGATATTCACTATGAGGTGTTTGGGTGTATGAGTTCTATAAGTACACAATTTTAAATGGTGAGCTATCTTCTACAATAATCGAAGCGTCAGTAAAACAAAAATTATGTATATCATATGAAATTATAGTGAAGTGATATAATCAGTTATCATTTAATTCTATTGGATGATAACATGATTTTTAATTTTGAAAGATTTAAGTTTATTACTTAAAATAATGAGGATGTTTATGTGATATAACTTCAAAATGAAGATTGTGGTGCAAGTGGAGAGATGCCTAATGATTACGAGCAAAAAAAAATATTTCAAAGTCTTAAATTTAATAGAATTACAATTAGACTAAATTATGTTGAATGTATTTGAATATTCAATAGTAACAAAAAATTGATACATTATTTAAACATAGCCAAAATGTGAATGTGAATGAGTGACAAAATTAAGAAATATAAGTTTAAACATGATCATATGCTAAAATATTTTGCAATATGACATGATATATGAACAAAAAATAATCCTTAGATTTAGTAGAGCAAGATATAATTATATCCTACGTCTTTTCTGGAAAACTCCGGCTACTGTTAAAAAACTCTGGTTATTGCCAGAAAACTCCGACTATTGTCGGCGATGAAAGAGGTTAGAGTTCAAGAAGGGGATCCGGGTTACCTGCGGGCTGCGAGCCTCGAGAGGAGAAGACGGCGGGCTTCGAGAGGAGAAGGGGGTTGTAACCTTCAAATTTTTGCAATATGTGGTAAAGGATAATACGAGAAAATGACGGCTATAGCCGGAAACCTCCATCTAC
This sequence comes from Phalaenopsis hybrid cultivar, assembly GCA_002079205.1. Taxonomy (NCBI): domain Eukaryota; kingdom Viridiplantae; phylum Streptophyta; class Magnoliopsida; order Asparagales; family Orchidaceae; genus Phalaenopsis; species Phalaenopsis hybrid cultivar. Next base: position 114,565 of record JXCR01144669.1, on the reverse strand, counting down.
TGGGATTAGGGTTAGGGTCGCCTGGTTTGCGGCAGGTGTCTCACGAAGGTGAGATTGAGCGCGAAAAAAAAAAAAATTGGAGCCCTTAATGTAAGAGACCTCCGAGGCTATGCCCAAATTCAATCTTTTATTTTTATTAGCAAATTAACTAATTTAAACATATAAAATACCTATTTTGAAGATTTTGCCTCTCCATCTTCTCTGCCGTTTGCCTCTGAGTTTCATCTACGCTCCCATCAAAATTCCGATTACCGATGTGAACGATTCCTCGCGAAAACAAAAAAAAGCAAAAACAGTGAAACTTGACTCCAAGGCACCCAAACACGAAGAGAGAGGACTCCCAATCTTTAGCCGAGCAATCTCTTTGCTCATGAAATTAAAGTCCTTCCGGAGAACGTCGAGCTCGTATTGCCCTGGAAAACAAGCGGATCAAAGTCGTAAATTCTCAAATAGCAAAGTGGGATTACGCTAGGGCCATTCCTTGTCGAGCGGACGACCTCATCGACGATGGAAGCGCTGTGACTCCATAGCTCCGAATCATTGCCCTTGTCCGCGCAGAAGAGATTAATGCGAGCCTTCCAACCCTTCCATTCTGTAATTTGTTTCCAAAAGAAAAGGAGCGAGAAAGCAAGCGAAAAACCTGCGAGCGACGGAGGAGTGCTGAAGGGCAAAAAGATAAGAGGGAGCGAGGGGATGATCGAAGGAGAAGGTAAGTTTGGCAGCTAATGGAAGCCAGTGGAGTTTTTCTCCATCAAACGGGAAAGGCTGCAGAGGTTTTAACTCACTAGGGGCCTCAGCCTAGAACGGTGGACGTTATTAGAGCACGGATTTTATTGAATTGGAGCCGCATGTCAGATTTATTAGTAGATTATTAAGGGTGGAATAACTCTTCAATAACTCTGAATAACTTTTAAATAATCTATTCAATTTTACTTAACCTTTTATAATAATCATTTCAATAATCTCCACAATTTTACTTTAATAAGTCTCTACAATAACTTTTATAAAAACCCCTAATAACTTTTGTGTTTTTATTTCAATAATTTACTGTATTAACCCCTAATAATCCCAACAGTTTCATTTCTCATACTAATCCTCTAATAACACTAATAATCTTCTAATAACATTCGAGGTTTCACTTTAAAAATCATTAATATTCATGATGGTGATATATTATTAGTCCGCTTCTACTAATTAAAAAATCGTTTTTCTCCCTCCAAACTATTGCCAAATAAAAATTACGAGTGAACATAAATAGGCCTAAAAGTGGCCCCAACTGCCCACATGACGCGGTTTGGTTGCGCCATCTGTCATGCAGCCCCACCATTCTAATCTCCACTTGCGCTGGACTCCTAACCCAAACTGCAACGTTCCTTTTCAGTCGATGCCCCCCCAAATTCCAATTCCATCCGCGCGCGGTATTTTCTCGTCTTCTCTGCAAAATATTTTGGTACAGTCTTTGTTCCGTGAACATTCAAGGTGGATTGCTTCGAATTCTTCATCTATTTTGTCTTGGTAAGCGTTATCGATACCAGATCTAAGCAGGAAAGAGGCCGGAGAAGGAAGAACACCGGCGGTAGATTGGGTGGTGCTATTTGAGCCGAAGATGCGGCCGGACTCTGGCGCCGAAGGTGAAGAGAAATGGCTGGCTGAAGGCATCGCTGGTCTCCAGCACAACGCCTTTTTCATGCATCGCGCTCTTGTGCGTGCTTTTCCCAAACCCTAATCGTTGGATATATCAATGTCTATTTCTTCTTTCTCGACTGATTGCTGATTTTTCTCTTGATTGTTATCGAAGGATTCCAACAATCTGCGTGACGCACTGAAGTACGCAGCCCAGATGCTCTCCGAGCTGCGCGCCTCCAGGCTCTCCCCTCACAAGTATTATGAGCTCTGTACGTGATCCATGTCCATTTCGTATTTCTCAATTACCTTTCTTTTCTCTCTCCTTCTCTCTTTCTCTTTCAATTTAACGTTGCTGATCTGCTTTCCGAAGACATGAGAGCATTCGATGAACTGAGGAAGCTGGAGATCTTCTTCAAGGAGGAGACCAAAAGGGGATGTTCGGTGATTGATCTTTACGAGCTTGTGCAGCATTCTGGGAACATTCTGCCTAGGCTGTAAGAAAAAGTCACGCTGAGAGCTTTGTTTTGTTTGGTTCGCATCCGCACAACATATGAGCTAAAATATTGAACTCATTGTTCGTTATAGAAACTCCATGAAACGTTGGGTTTTAAATGATTCTGCTGCAACCAATTTTTAAGCTTTGAGCTTCATGGTTACTTTTATTTCCCTTTATTTTGATTTAAAGAATAACAACTTGGGAACTTGTATTTTACTTTTGTTGCTTCCATAGTTTGTTTTCGAAATAATTGCAATCCTTCATTTCCGACTGTAAAACAATTTCAGCCATCTCTTGCTAATGCACTTTTCCAATAAATTCTTTTCTTTTTCAATTCTTGTTGAACTTCAGTATTTTAAGTACTAGATGCTATTTTTTTCCATTATGCTATAAATTATGCCTCTTTATATTACAGGTACCTCCTTTGCACAGTCGGATCAATTTATATAAAATCAAAAGAGGCTCCTGCTAAGGATATCCTTAAGGATATTGTGGAAATGTGTCGGGGTGTACAACACCCTGTCCGTGGTCTCTTTCTGAGGAATTACCTCTGTCAGATCAGTAGGGATAAGTTGCTTGATATTGGTTCAGACTATGAAGGGTAAGAAACTTGGGATTGTCATTTATATTTTACCTTAGTTGTTGCTTTCTTTTCTCTTTTTGCTCTATAATATCTTGTGCTAAATCTTTACCTCTCTTTATGTAGCATGACATTTTAGGGAAAAGTGTTTTCCAGATGCAAATCTTGGATCTGATGCACAAGCACACACATAAATAATCGAAATTTGAAGTTCACTAACACTTCGCCAAAACTTCATGTCTTTTGATGAAAATAAGAAAAAGAGAGCATTAAAATTTACTTCAGATGTTAATTTACATCCAAATCTGAGTATTTGTAATGACTTTTAAAATTGAAATAAAACTGCACAATGATTAATATATGCAGCAAGCAAGAAAGCTACATTGTAATAGATTTTATACCAAATATTGATTACATATATAAAGATCAATCATAATGTTTATGGAAGAAAAAGAACAATGATTGAAGACATTGAAGGTTATTCAGGCCACATGCTAATATAAAGAGAGTTTAATGTGGAAATTGTAAAACATTCAACCAACATACTGGTTCGAGAGAAAAAATGGAATTTATTGAATTATTAAGTTTCTCTTACATGCCTACACACTCTAATTTTTAATAAAAGAGAGACCCAAAATTAGTAGTTTTTACAATTCCATAACCTTGATAAAAGCAACATTTTCTTATTCTAGTCAGCACTAATAAATTCTTGTTATATTGGTATTGTATAAGATCATTGCCAGTAATAGTCTCACTGAACTTTAGAATGTAATTACTCACCTTAATTTCAGGCAGACTTCTTTATTTATTTAATCCTCCAATTTATTATATAATCAATTTTTTACTGGCTTCAATTCTGAATGGCCTCCTTCCACACTTCTGAATAGGCTCCTTCCACACTTCTTAATTTAATTAATCATATAATTAATTCTAATAATAATATAAGCTTTAACACTTGTCTTATGTGCTTTCAGATTAATCTCCTCCCTCACTCGCACGCTTCACCAACTTCTTCTCCTTCCAAGTCGAAATCACTCTTTCTTTGAGCTCTAATTTTAATAAAGCTTTCCATTAACATCAATTAATTTAANACAAATCTTTAAGAAAATCTAATTCTTGTGACTTGAGAATTAAAGTCTATCTGTTAAATTCAATATCTAAGATAAGATAATTCAAGTGAGCAATCCCCATACATCAAAATTATAACATTATAACTAACATAACACTCGACTTCTAAAATAAAAGTACATAACGACACTCAACAATACCCAATTAACATGACATCTAAATGACAAATCATCCCATCAATGTCTATGCATCTACATCAGTGGAAACATGTTCTTCGAACTCCTGTTGAGTTAAGGAAAAGACTTTTGGTCGAGTGTTTTGTCTTGGTTGCTCCTTACGAGTCATAGTACCAACTTTTATCATTCTCTACTGACCGCTGCTAAAAGAAAATTTCTCATGAAAATTCCTCTGAGTTGAATCCTTTCCTGATTTAGCATCTGATGTGAATTTCTAAGCAAAATTAGGGCAGTTTCTCATCTAATGCCCAGGTGGCTTGTATAAGTA
>JXCR01144669.1:86882-99152 GCA_002079205.1 Phalaenopsis hybrid cultivar | reverse complement strand
TATATATATATATATATGTATATATATATATATATATATATATATATATATATATATATATATATATATATATTGTTGGCTATTACAATCTCCCCTCCTTATAAAGTTGCAACCTGGAAATTCATGAATTTCATACCAACTAATTATTATGTAGATTAAACATTAACTATTCACAAATCTTTAAGAAAATCTAATTTTTGTGACTTGAGAATTAAAGTCCATCTGTTAAATTCAATATCTAAGATAAGATAATTCAACTGAACAATCCCCATACATCAGAATCATAACATTATAACTAACATAACACTCCGACTTCTAAAATAAAAGTACATAACGATGCTCAACTCCACCCAATTAACATGACATCTAAATGACAAATCATCCCATCAATGTCTATGCATCTGCATCAGTGGAAACATGTTCTTTGGACTCCTGTTGAGTTAAGGAAAAGACTTTTGGTCGAGTGTTTTGTCTTGGTTGCTCCTTACGAGTCATAGTACCAACTTTAATCATTCTCTACTAACCGCTGCTAAAAGCAAATCCCTCATGAAAATTCCTTTGAGTTGAATCCTTTCCTGATTTAACATCTGATGTGAATTTCTAAGCAGAATTAGGGTAGTTTCTCATCTGATGCTCAGGTGGCCTGCATAAGTAACACACCTTCAAACCCAATATATATTCATCACAGTGTTGTTTCTGACACTTAACACATGATTTTATAGTGTTGCTGTCAGTCTGACTGATAACTTTATTAGTATATGTCTTTATTTTCTTCCCGTTAGACATGAAAACAAATTATTTCTGACACTTCTTTCAAGCTCATCCTCTTGTGCATGTCCTTATACTTCGAGTCTGCTGAAAATCAATATTTATCCCACTAAGTGGGGTCAGCTACATGAATCATTTTTCTTCGTTGTGTCAGCTACAAGCCTTACAACCACCCCGTAAAAATTTGCAGCCACCCCAAACAAACCTTAGATTGCCTTTCATCTTCTATCATTTTGTGCCCTTGTCCCATGGCTTGGTTGGGCTTTATTGCTTTTTGGTTCAACTTTTCTCATCTTGATCACCTTCTTGTTTCATGCATCAGTGTAGAAACAAAACTTTGCAAAAGCTGGCTTTTTTCTTCTTCCTATTTATTTCTTGCTTTTGTTATGCCCACCTTTTTACTGAGGTACTCTTTCATCTTCTTGTTCATATACTTTGCATGGTGGAAGTTAATATGCATTATTTTTCATTATGCTGCTCTAATTTCTCATATTTCACTCCCCGCTCCCCGGCACCCCTCCTCTTTGTCTTCCTGTTGACACAAAGCCGCATTGTATTAAGTAGGATGAGGCAGCATATTTGAATGAGGAAATTTCTCTTGCTTTTATGTTTTATATAATAATGTGGTCATGAAATTCGATTTTTTATTTGATTGTATAGATCATGATTGACTTGGCCTTCTAACTACGTCAACCAACCAAAACTTCTTTGAATGTTATTCTGGAAATTTCCTTTATCAGGGATGGCGGCAGTGTTATTGAAGCTGTTGAATTTGTGCTTCAGAACTTTACAGAGATGAATAAACTGTGGGTCCGAATGCATTATCAGGTTGTTTGGCTAATGTTTTGCATTATATGTCTCCATATTTATATGTTTATCATTTGCATGGCTTGCAAGCTATACGTAAAGTATGAAAGCTTCACTAAGACCCATATTATTAGTTGGATTATGTTGGGAATGGGTAATTTCCTAATTTGCCCATGTTAGGTGCTAATGAATGCAGACTCAAATTGTGCTTTGTGCTCTGCAGGGACCAGTTTGGGAAAAGGAGAAACGTGTAAAAGAGAGGAGTGAGCTTCGTGATCTTGTAAAATCAGCTTGTCATAAGATAATGAATAATGCAGAGAGTCAATCCTCTTCCATTGTGGACATATTCATTTGTATTTTTTGTTTTCTTTTTAGGTGGGAAAAAACCTCCATGTTCTTAGCCAAATAGATGGTGTTGATCTTGATATGTACAAAGAAAATGTGCTTCCTAGGGTATTAGAGCAGGTTAGAAATTTCTTAATTATTTTGATTTTAATTTATGTTGCAATGCACAGTAATTAACTAATTCTTACTGCAACTTCATTAACAGGTGGTCAATTGCAAAGATGAACTAGCCCAACATTATTTGATGGATTGTATAATCCAAGTGTTTCCAGATGAATATCACTTGCAAACTCTTGAATCATTGTTAGGCGCATGTCCACAACTTCAGGTAGTTTATAGCGTTTTATGACATGATTACCTTTGAGGATCTGTGGGACTGCTTTCTCATCTACTTAAGCCTTAGATTTAATCTTTATCACGTTCTTGAACTATGTTTGTGTTAAGAAAGGCCTAGGTAGACCTAGGAAGACTTGGGCTTATTGTATAAAAAAAGATCTTAATTTACCAGAACTAAATGAAAATATGACACTAAATAGGACGCAATGAAGAGAAATGATTCATGTAGCCGACCCACGTAGTGGGATTAAGGTTTTGTTGTTGTTGTTGATGTTCTTAAACTATGTTTTTTATTTATTTCCCTTTATCGAAATTTTTAAGCAATTTAACTATTAATTTTTCTTGCACAGTTTAGATGGGATTTTAAATGTTCGACTCATTAAGCTTTTTCTTTTTCTCATCTGACTGCATGTTTTATAATTTTTAGTCCTTTTTTACTTCATTTTATGTGTTTTATTATTAAATTTCTTCAATAAGAATTTTGGATGGTACACCGTGTATTTGCTTTAATTCTCCCATTAGCGTTTTGACTGTGCTCAATATTCTAGAATTTTGAATTAGTTGTTTGCTTACTAGGAATGAAAAAACAAAAGTTAACGTACTTTTGTTTTTTCAATAACAACATCTTTTTAAGTTATAAGTAGTTTAATCTAGATTTTCACTTGTTATGCAGGCCGTTACTCTATTTTGTCCAAATTATTCTTTTAACTATTTTATCGTATATTACTCCTATCCACTTTTTTTGCTTTTCTTCAATACACCCCAACCACTCTGAATCTGGGCTATTCTGTAAAATCATTAGAAATTGGTTATCTTCTATTGAAACAATCTTCTTTCTCGTTTGTTCTTATGCTCTAGTTTTTATTATTATTATTTTAAATTTGCTTCAATTTATGTGGTTATAAATATTAATTGGGTAGTTACCTTTTGTATTTAAGGTCTGTTTGGGGTTGTTGCAAATTATTAAAACGCTGTTGCGCCACAGCTATGCTAGGAAGCAACTTCTTCACGAAGCTATCGCGCAGAAGCTGCACATTTCTTTGTTTTGTGCAGTTGTGCTTGCTGTTTATGATAAAAAAGGCATTTTTGCCCCTATGTCATTGTGTTGTTTATAACAAAATCAGTATTGATTCCACATTTCATACATGGGAACAAATATTCAGTTTGAATACTATATAATAAAACTGACACCTCACTAAATAATGAGTAATATAAATCAAAATTAAAATAAAATTATTAAAATATCAATTCATAATATCATAATATTTAGTTTAAAATGCATATGATTAATCTCACGAGGTAATCTCTGCTCCAATGAACTATACACACCTTATCATTATCGGAGGTGGAATCATCAAATTGTCCGCCCACCTGAAGAAGTCACTTAGAGCATTGTAGGTCTCGTCACCATTTTATAAAATTTTCCTTTCACTCTAAGCAATACTTTTCCATCCCACAATAGGCCCAAAACATTCCCCTACTTCAACCAACCAACTTGAATTCTACTAATAACATTCTCATCTATATCATCATCACTTTGAATAATAGATCTGAGATATCTAAAGCGTTCACATTTTTTAATGATTTATCTGAAGCTATATCATCATCACTTTGAATAATAGATCCAAGACACCCATAGTTACAACTCTGCCTCTAGAGCTACTACGATACTCAAAGGTAGGCCTTTAGACTTCAATGTAGACCTCCATAATTCAAGTTTTTCCTGAACTCTTTCTCTAGTCTTATCATCCACAAGAAGGATATCATCTGTGAAAAGCACACCAAGGTATATTCTCTGTAAATGTCCAGTAAGATCATCCATAACTAAAGCAAAAAGATATGGGCTTAAAGCTAATCCCTGATGTAATCCAACTGAAATAGGAAATTATTTGGTCAATCCTCCTTCTGTTCAAATACAAATAACAACTTCAGCATACATATCTTTAATGATTTGAATATACGTCATATCAACACCTTTCTTCTCTAAAACTCTCTAAATAACTTCTCTTAAAACCTTATCATAAGCTTTTTCTAAATAAAAAAAATCATATGTAGATCCTCCTTATTCTCTCTGTTCTCCTGTATCAAACCTCTCAATAAATGTATAGGTTTTATAGTGGACCTGCCCGTCATAAATCCAAACTGATTGAGATATCATCAGGTTCATAAATCCAAACTGATTATGAAAAATATTATAAGCTTTTTCATAGTGGACCTGCCTCTCAATAAATGTATAGCTCCAATTGAGATATCACAGGTTCTACTAATTTTTCACCCATGATTTTCTTTAAACCCTCATCAACATTCTTTTTACTAATGCGACAGAAAAAATAAAATATTTAATATTATTAACGATATTAAGATCACTAAGGTCGATCGTATTTTCTGAAACTTCATTTAAAAGTTTATCAAAATTACTCAGCCATGTATGTTGACTACTTTTTTTTAAGAAAAATAATTTTTGATCTTATGGCCCGTTTGGGTCAGCTTATTTGGTGCGGTGGCGTTTTGAAAAAAACACCAGACCTGTTTGGGTAAACTACGTTTTGAAAGCTTATGCATTTTCAAAAAACTGAAAACAGTGTTTTCTCACCGCACCTGTCTAAGTGCGGTGACAGCTTTCTAACTGCAGTCTGGCTTTTCCTAAAAAATAAAAATTTGTAATAGCAACCGCACAACTTATCAACAAATTATTTTTAATCAGCTTATCAGCAGATTATTTAATAAGCTGCAGCTGCCCCAAACAGACCCTTAATCTTTAATACACTTTACTTGAGTTAAATCCTTACTTTTCATCTCTTGAACAGTTTATACATATATCTTTCATTCTTTTTAATATCCAATTTATTATAAAGATCATTAAAAACATAATTTTTAACATCATAGACTGTCCTCTTAGACTTTCCATGGGTCACCTTATATTTTTTTCAGTTCTCTAAGCTCTTACATTTAAACCAATTTTTACAATACAACCTTTGATTTTTAATCTACTCTTGCACATTATATTCCACTACCAATTATTTATAAAAATTTTTTCTCTGATTTTTCATGTACATCTTTTGCTACTTGTTTAATAATTTTTTTTTATTTTATCCCACATAAAATATGTTTCTTCATGAACATCCCAAATCTTGAAATCTTAAAGTTTACTCATAAAAATAATTTTATTAGTCTTAAGTAAATTTTGAAACAAATGAAAGCATAGATTTACCTTGAAATATGAAATATAGTGTTGATCACGTGAAATCTTTACTGATGTGATTTGGAACGTTTGGTCTTCAAGTCTTATAATTTTCTTATGATAAACTGCTACTAGCATCTAAACCAACCGAGAAATATCTACTAATTATTTTTGGAATGTTGGAATCACTACATGATTCCTTTCATAGACTCATTTTATGACAAAATATAAAAGACTATGGCTAACACATCTCTTGAAGTCATCCTAGATGAGTTATGAAGTTCATGATTTCTGTGCAGTTCTTTTAATAGATTAATAAATATATGTTGTGTCATACGAAACATATTAAATCTTATGGGGTGATGCACAAACAACTACCAAACCCACTTGTCGCCTATGTACGTGGATGTCTTGCAATGAAAGCAAGCAAGATATGAGTTGTAATACTCATTAAATATAGTGCAGCTGTAATTTTTTTTTACGCCTTCCACTATCCATATTATTTATTTTTTATGCAACTAACACTTAAATAACACAGAATTAACAACTGATGTATTAAACAAAAATTCCAAAAGCAATGAAAATTGTCCAACAGTTAAATCAAAATAAAACTCAGGCATAATGAAAATGGCATAAATAATGTCCAACAAATAGCGTAGATAATGCCCCCATAGCAATCAAACATAATAATGTCCAACAATAAAATAAAATTCAAGAATCACGATTGTCGTGGACATAGCATAAATAAGTAACTCTACGGTAAGGTGGCATTGACCTAAAAAACTCTCTTCTGGTCAGGTCTTCTAACACCTTCATTGAAAACAAGTAAAACGACATGTCTTCATAAATTTTTAGAGTTTCTTTCAGAATTCTAATAACTTTTTGAATAGAAGTTGCATGTGATGTGTTAGGTTCATTTGTACATGAAGCTATTAACTGTGAAATCTAACTTCAAATGAAAACCTCATCTTTCTTGCTTTTTTTTCTCAACTCTTGGATGTTTTGAAAGACTAGTAAATCCCACTTCATTTAGGTTGGGGTTGGATCCTTCATTGGAGTAAGCAATGTGCTCAACATCTACATGTTTTGCTCTAACAACATGCTCTTTCTCACTTTGTGCTCATACATGATCATCCGTGATCATAACTTCACCAAACATATGATCCAACTTTTCTTCAAGTTCAGGGTTATTATCACTGAATTTGAACATTTTAGTAGGTGGCATGACCTATAAATTAATTCATAATTGATATGTTGATGTATATGAAATTGACTTAAAAAAGTTAAAGTACTGGACGATTTATAAATTCTCACCTCTAATCTCTCAATCCACCTTTCTTTCAAAGCATCGATCGTTCGCTTTATCGGATTCCAACTCAAGTCCGTGGATTTTCTCTTTAACTCTTTCCATATTTTCAATCATTTTTCAACTACTCCCATTTGTTTTTCAATTTCATTCTATCATATTCTCTTCTCGAGCTTTCCTTGATTTTTTTTATAGTATTCTCCATCTTCCTTTATTAAAATAGGTGGTTGTTCTATTTCTAAATACTATCCCCTTAAAATAGAGATCTCAAAATATTAGCTTAACCTTTTTATCCCACATGACAGACGAATCAATTTCTTTTATTTTACCCATCACGTCTAGTGGCATGAAAAAAGAATTAAATAACATAAATTTGTTACAAATGATAAAAATTTCTCAAAAAAAAAAACAAAAAGCATCATTCAAAAACCCACAACTGGAAATATAACAAAAAAGAATAAACGCACCACCACCACTTAACCACAAACAACAACACCAACAACCACCACCACTACCACACAACCACCACCACTACCACACACACCACCTTTATCATTACTACCCCCACACATACCACCACCACACCACCGCTACAACCACACTGTCACTACCACTAAGCTACCACACCACCAACACGCCACCACCACCACCATACAATTGTCATCAACACACCACCTCATCATCACAACCCACACATTACCACACATTACCATCGACACACAATCACCACCACATCATCACAACCAACTTTACATTATCACAACCAATACCATCACAACAAACAACCTACCCAATCGAAAAATCGATTAACAAACCAATATAATTTATTGGGCATACACAGAGGCCCTCAAGCAACAATAACAACCTATCATAGATAGTGCCCACAAAGCAACAATAGCAATCCATCATACATAGTGGCCGCAAACCACCAATAGCAACCACCCCTTCAGTAAACCTTCATATGTCAGAAAAAAAAGAAATGCACTTGTTATATGAAGTTCACATATCCCTACATGCCACCATCCCTCATCTAACACTGTGGTCATCGACCCATCTCCCCCAGAAACTGCAAAGAGCACTTGATTTATGAACCAGAAACCTCAAAAAGAAGATCCATGACCAAATAAACCTAAAAATTCCAATTTTCACAGAAATATGATATGAAAACTAGTGTTTTCTTCTACCTAAACATTTTCTTCATAGAAAGAAGCCCCAAACCGCAAACACCAAGCCCGAAACCCCAATGAACCAGAAATGACAAAGAGCAAAGAGCCAAAGCTGCAAAGACCTAATGAATTTTAAATTTCACAATAAAAAAATATGTAATCTGGTGCTTTCCCCTCCCGTGATTCTCAACTTCTCCATAGAGCAAAGCCACAAACCACAAAAATCAAGCCACACACGACAAACACAAACCGTGGAGTTCACAGAAAACAAGAATTGCAATCGAACACTCATAAAATCCATTTCTCCATCGAGCAAAACCACAAACCTCAGAGATCAAGCCACAAATAGCAACCACAAACCGCAAAGGGGAAAGAACATAAGGGCAAAAACGACGTTAGAAGATACCGGAGGACTGCAGAGAACAAGGGGAACAACGATTCTTGACTGTTCTCCCATCACGAGAGAGGAGGAACTGCTAGGGTAAAGATGCGAGAGAGGAGAAAGAGGAGCGGGGCAGAAAGAATTAACCGCTAGGGCAGAGAGGAAGGGCAACACAGTCGAATGAATCGTGATGAAACGCGGGCCGTGGAGTCAAGCCTGCGGTTGTGTTATAACAAAATTATCCATATAAACTACCGCTCCACTCAAATCAAACAACCAATTCGGCATTTTCGTACTGCGACACTGCAAAAAAAGCTACGCCAAACGCACCTTTAATGTAGTTAATTGGTTGCTACAAGTCAAATATTTTTTATGTAGTCATAAATATTTAAAATCACTTATTTTAAAATTTTAAACTAAACTTCTACTCTGTACATACAAGGTTCTGTTGTTATTTTTACGACCCAACTTCGGGCTTAGAAGATGAAGGTAGAAACTAACAGCTAAATAAAAATTTTAAAGACTTACGTGAAAATATATCAAAAAAAAAAAANCAATGGGGAAAAAGGATTCATGTAGCCGACCCCACGTAGTGGGATTAAGGTTTTGTTGTTGTTGTTGTTGTTCTTAAACTATGTTTTTTATTTATTTCCCTTTATCGAAATTTTTAAGCAATTTAACTATTAATTTTTCTTGCACAGTTTAGATGGGATTTTAAATGTTCGACTCATTAAGCTTTTTCTTTTTCTCATATGACTGCATGTTTTATAATTTTTACTCCTTTTTTACTTCATTTTGCGTGTTTTATTATTAAATTTCTTCAGTAAAAATTTTGGATGGTACACCGTGTATTTGCACTAATTCTCCCATTAGTGTCTTGATTGTGCTCAATATTCCAGAATTTTGAATTAGTTGTTTGCTTACTGGGAATGAAAAAACAAAAGTTAACAATAACAACATTTTTTTAAGTTATAAGTAGTTTAATCTAGATTTTTACTTGTTATGCAGGCCGTTACTCTATTCTGTCCAAATTATTCTTTTAACTATTTTATCGTATATTACTCCTATCCACTTTTTTTTTGCATTTCTTCAATACACCCCAGCCACTCTGAATCTAGGCTATTCTGTAAAATCATCAGAAATTGGTTATCTTCTATTGAAACAATTTTGTTTCTCGTTTGTTCTTATGCTCTAGTTTTTATTATTACTATTTTAAATTTGCTTCAATTTATGTGGTTATAAATATTAATTGGGTAGTTACCTTCTGTATTTAAGGTTTGTTTGGGGTTGCTGCAAATTATTAAAACGTTGTTGCGTCGCAGTTATGCCAGGAAGCAGCTTCCTCACGAAGCTGTTGCACAGAAGCTGCACATTTTTTTGTTTGTGCAGTTGTGCTTAGCTGTTGTTTATGATAAAAAAGACATTTCTGCCCCTATGCCAATGTGTTGTTTATAACAAAATCAGTATTGTTTCCACATTTCATACATGGGAACAAATATTCAGTTTGAATACTATATAATAAAATTAACACCTCACTAAATAATGAGTAATACAAAAATCTAATTAAAATAAAATTATTAAAATATCAATTAATAATGTCATAATATTGAGTTTAAAATGCATATGATTAATCTCACGAGGTAATCTTTGCTCCAATGAACTCTACACACCTTATCATTATCAGAGGTGGAATCATCAAACTATCCGTCCACCTGAAGAAGTCACCTAGAGCATTGTAGGTCTCGTCACCATCTTATAGAATTTTTCTTTCGGTCTAAGCAATACTTTTCTATCACACAATAGGCCCAAAACATTCCCCCACTTCCAACTTGAATTCTACTAATAGCATCCTTATCTATATCATCATCACTTTGAATAATAGACCCGAGATATCTAAAACATTCACACTTTTTAATGATTTGAACACTCAAAGTTACAACTCTGCTTCTAGAGCTACTACGATACTCAAAGGTAGCTCTTTAGACTTCAATGTAGGCCTCCATAATTCAAGTATTTTCTGAACTATTTCTCTAGTCTTATCCACAAGAATGATATCATCTGTGAAAAGCACACCAAGACATATCCTCTGTAAATGTCCGGTAAGATCATCCATAACTAAAGCAAAAAGATATGGGCTTAAAGCCAATCCCTGATGTGATCCAACTGAAATCGGAAATTATTTGGTCAATCCTCCTTCTATTCGAATACAAATAACAACTTCAGCATACATATCTTTAATGATTTGAATATATGTCATATCAACATCTTTCTTCTCTAAAACTCTCTGAATGACTTCTCTTAGAATCTTATCGTAAGTTTTTTCTAAATCAATAAAAATCATATGTAGATCCTCTTTATTCTCTGTGTTCTTCTGCATCAAACCTCTCAATAAATGTATAACTTTCATAGTGGACCTGCCCGTCATAAATCCAAACTGATTATGAAAAATCTTTGTGACACGTCTTAACCAATGTTCAATTACCCTCTCCCATAATTTTAAAGTATTACACGTCAACTTAATTCCTCTATAATGTGCATACTCTTATGTATAGTTTTTATTCTTAAAATGGGGACCAAAATACTCTTCCTCCACTCCCTCAAACATCTTTTGAGTTTTTAAAATAAAATTAAAGAGTTTAGTAAGTCAAGAAACTCCTAAATCTCCTAAATATTTTTACGCTTCAATTGAGATATCATCAGGTCCTACTAATTTTTCACACATGATTTTCTTTAAAGCCTTATCGACTTTCTTTTTACTAATGCGACGGAAAAAATAAAATATTTAATATTATTAACGATATTAAGATCACTAAGATCGATCGTATTTTCTGAAACTTCATTTAAAAATTTATCAAAATAGCTCAGCCACGTAAGTTGACTATTTTGTTTTAAGAAAAATAATTTTTGATCTTATGATCCTTTTGGGGCAGCTTATTTGGTGCGGTGTCGTTTTGAAAAAGCATCAGACCTGTTTGGGTAAACTGTGCTCTAACAGCTTATGCGTTTTCAAAAAGCTGAAAACAGTGTTTTTTCGCCGTACCTGTCTAGAAGCGGTGACAGCTTTCTAACTGCATTCTAGCTTTTCCAAAAAAATTAAAAATTTGTAATAACCACCGTACAACTTATCAACAGATTATTTTTAATCAGCTTATCGGCGGATTATTCAATAAGTTGCAGCTGTCCCAAACAGATCTTTAATCTTTAATACACTTTACTTGAGTTAAATCCTTACTTCTCTTTACTAGTTTATAGATATATCTTTCATTTTTTTTAATATCCAATCTATTATAAAGATCATTAAAGCATAATTTTTAACATCACAAACTGTCTTCTTAGAGTTCCTACGGGTCACCTTATATTTTTCTCAGTTCTTTAAGCTCTTACATTTAAACCAATTTTTACAATACAACCTTTGATATTTAATCTGCTCTTGCACATTATATTCCACCACCAATTATTTATAAAAATTTTTTTCTTCTGATCCTCCAAGTACATCTTTTACTACTTGTTTAATAAATTTTTTTTATTTTATCCCACATAAAATATGCTTTTTCATGAACATCCTAAATCTTGAAATCTTAAAGTTTACTCATAAAAATAATTTTTTGTAGTCTTAAGTAAATTTTGAAACAAATGAAATAGATTTACCATAATATGAAATATAGTGTTGATCACGTGAAATCTTTACTGATGTGTTTTGGAACGTTTGGTCTTCAAGTCTTATAATTTTTTTATGATAAACCGCTACTAGCATCTAAACCAACCAAGAAATATCTAGTAATTATATTTGGAGTGTTGGAATCACTACATGGTTCCTTTCATAGACTCATTGTGACAAAATATAAAGGACTATAGCTAACACATCTCTTGAAGTAATCTTAGATGAGTTATGAAGTCCATGATTCTGTGCAGTTCTTCTAATAGATTAATAAATATAGATTGTTATACGGAACATATTAAATCTTATGGGGGGGGGGGG
>JXCR01144669.1:46371-86846 GCA_002079205.1 Phalaenopsis hybrid cultivar | reverse complement strand
AATTTTTTGGGGGGGGGGGGGTGATGCACAAACAACTACCAAATCCACTTGTCATTTATGTACGTGGATGTCATGCAATGAAAGCAAGCAAGATATGAGTTGTAATACTCATTAAATATAATGCAGCTGTAATTTTTTTTTACGCCTTCCTCTATCCATATTATTTATTTTTTATACAACTGACACTTAAATAACACAAAATTAATAACTGATGCATTAAACAAAAATTCCAAAAGCAATGAAAATTGTCCAACAGTTAAATCAAAATAAAACTCAGACATAATGAAAATGGCATAAATAATGTCCAACAAGTAGCGTAGATAATGCCCCCATAACAATCAAACATAATGATGTCCAACAAATAAAATAAAATTCAAGAATCACAATTGTCATGGACATAGCATAAATAAGTAACTCTACGGTAAGGTGGCATCGACCTAAAAAACTCTCTCCTGGTTAGGTCTTCTAACAACATTGAAAACTAGTAAAACGACATGTCTTCATAAATTTCTAGAGTTTCTTTCAGAATTCTCATAACTTTTTGAATAGAAATTGCATGTGATGTGTTAGATTCATTGGTACATGAAGCTATTAACTGTGAAATCTGACTTCTAATGAAAACCCCATCTTTCTTTCTTTTTTTTCTCAACCCTTGGATGTTTTGGAAGACTAGTAAATCCCACTTCATTTAGGTTGGGGTTGGATCCTTCATTGGAGTAAACAATTTGCTCAGCATCTACATGCTTTGCTCTAACAACATGCTCTTTCTCACTTTGTGCTCATACATGATCATTCGTGATCATAACTTCACTAAACATACGATACAACTTTTCTTCAAGTTCAGGGTCATTGTCACTAAATTTGAACAATTTAGTAGGTGGCATGACATATAAATTAATTCATAATTGATATATTGATGTAATTGAAATTGACATAAAAAAGTTAAAGTATTGGGCGATTTATATTTCTCACCTCTAATCTCTCAATCCACATTTCTTTCGAAGCATCGATGATTCGTTTTATCGGATTCCAACTCAAGTTCATGGATTTTCGCTTTAACTCTTTCCATATTTTCAATCATTTTTCAACTACTCCCATTTGTTTTTCAATTTCATTCTATCATATTTTAAATACCATCTCTTTAAAATAGAGATCTCAAAATATTAGCTTAACATTTTTATCCCTTATGATAGACGAATCAATTTCTTTTATCTTACCTATCACGTCTACTGGCATGAAAAAACAAAAAAGAATAAACGCATCACCACCACTCCATCACCACCTCACCACCACACAATTATCGTCACCACAACACAATTACCACACCACACCACCACCACCACAGCACCACCACCACTACCACACACACCACCACTATCATTACTACCCCCACACATACCACCACCACACCACCGCTACAACCACACTGTCACTACCACTAAGCTACCACACCACCAACACGCCACCACCACTACCATACAATTGTCATCAACACACCACCTCATCATCACAACCAACACATTACCATCGACACACAATTGCCACCACATCATCAACACCATCACACAACCAACACCACATCATCACAACCAATACCATCACAACAAACAACCTACCCAATCGAAAAATCGAGCAACAAACTAATATAATTTATTGGGCATACACAGAAGCTCTAAAGCAACAATAACAACCTATCATAGATAGTGCCTACAAAGCAACAATAGCCATTCATCATACATAGTGACCGCAAACCACCAATAGCAATCATCCCTTCACTAAACCTTCATATGTCGGAAAAAAAAGAAATGCACTTGTTATATGAAGTTCACATATCCCTACATTTAACCATCCCTCATCTAACACCGCGGTCATCGACCCATCTCCCCCAGAAACCGCAATGAGCACTTGATTTATGAACCGGAAACCGCAAAAAGCAGATCCATGACCAAATAGACCTAAAAATTTCCAAATTTCACATAAATATGATATGAAAACTAATGTTTTCTTCTACCTAAACATTTTCTTCATAGAAAGAAGCCACAAACCACAAACAACAAGTCCGAAACCTCAATGAACCAGAAACGACAAAGAGCAGGCCAAAGCTGCAAAGACCTAATAACTTTTAAATTTCACAATAAAA
Source organism: Phalaenopsis hybrid cultivar (assembly GCA_002079205.1). Lineage (NCBI taxonomy): Eukaryota > Viridiplantae > Streptophyta > Magnoliopsida > Asparagales > Orchidaceae > Phalaenopsis > Phalaenopsis hybrid cultivar. The sequence continues at coordinate 84,706 of JXCR01144669.1, read as the reverse complement.
AAATATGTAATATGGTGCTTTCCCCTCCCATGATTCTCAACTTCTCCATAGAGCAAAGCCACAAACCACAAAAATCAAGCCACACACGACAAACACAAACCGTGGAGTTCACAGAAAACAAGAATTGCAATGGAACACTCATAAAATCCATTTCTCCATCGAGCAAAACCACAAACCTCAGAGATCAAGCCACAAATAGCAACCACAGACCTCAAAGGGGAAAGAACGTAAGGGCAAAAGCGACGTTAGAAGATACAGGAGGACTGCAGAGAACAAGGGGAACAACAATTCTTGACTGTTCTCCCATCACGAGAGAGGAGGAACCGCTCGGGTAGAGATGCGAGAGAGGAGAAAGAGGAGCGGGGCAGAAAGAATTAACCGCTAGGGCAGAGAGGAAGGGCAACACAGTCGAATGAATCGTGATGAAACGGCCGTGGAGTCAAGCCTGCGGCTGCGTTATAACAAAATTATCCATATAAACTGCCGCTCCACTCAAATCAAACAGCCAATTCGGCATTTTCGTACCGCATCAATGAAAAAAGCCTACGCCAAACGCACCTTTAATGTAGTTAATTGGTTGCTACAAGTCAAATATTTTTTATGTAGTCATAAATATTTAAAAACGCTTATTTTAAACTAAACTTCTACTCTTTACATACAAGGTTCTGTTGTTATTTTTACGACCCAATTTTGGGCTTAGAAGACGAAGGTAGAAACTGGCAGCTAAATAAAAATTTTAAATACTTACCTGAAAATATATCAAAACAAAATTTTTATAAGCATTTTTGTAATATTATCATCCATCATTTTGATAGAGTCACTACTATATAAATTGCATTTTAAACAAAACTACAAATCTACTTTTGTTTGTCATCCATCTAGACAAACTCTTTTCTCCCACTCATTTTCATTTAGTTCTTAAAACTTATCCTGCAATTTTTTAATTAAATAAATTGATTGGTCATAAAGACAACTCTATGGGCAGCTCTCTATTGGTAACATAAAGGTATTTAGAAAACATCATGTCAACATAGATGAATAGGTTTATAATATTCGGCAATTTATTCTATTCAAAGATGGCAATGTAAAAGATTTTGAAGCATTTGCTTGTATACTAACAATATGAATTAAAAGAAACTATATTTTAATTTCTATGTAATATAACTATTACGGGAGCACTATCTAGTTATATTATTTATGATACTTCAATATCAGTATTCTTTTTCAAAAATGTAAATAAGCAAATTATTTTGTGCATTGATATGGCAGTTTTTTCAACTAACACCATAAGCAGTTTGAATTTCTATAGTCAAAATACAGATATAAACATTTATATATAAGCTATTTTCTTTACACGATCTACATGATTTAATATCCTTCTATAATAAACATTGCATAAAATGTGCAATTTAATCATGATAAGAAACTTATAGCGTTTATTTCAACATAAATATTATCTTGTAAGTAAATTGCAATAACATTTTATTAGATTAATACCGATATTAGTTAATGCATTTAATCCATTGGAATTAATTTTATCATTATAATTTAGAATTATAAGTACCCATCTCAACTTCAGAGGACTTGCTATTGTACTTCCTTAATTGAAAACATATAATTTAACATATGAGTAATTCAGACTTACTAATCCTATTTTAATTATATATATTTCATTTTTTATACTAAAATTGACCACATTATTTAACAATGTTTTTCTTTCAATTAAGTATGTAAATTTGATTAATTTTTACCCTTAATCAAATACATAAGCTATAATGAATGTTTGAAATATAGTTAAATATTACCATTGATTTACCTTGCAAGTTTATTTTAAATCTGCATAAAATAACATTCAAATTTGTATTTCTTTGCTTGATTAGATTTTAATCTTATATATACAATGGGCGTGTGCACACATACACAATGAAGTCTCTTAATCTTAAGAGTATTCTCACTTTTTTGTCACCCCGTCCAGCCAAGTAAGAATATTCTCACTTAAACTTACAAATTGCTCTCATTTAAACAAAACATTTGAATAACAATCCCAGTCTCCCACTTTCTCTATCTCACTACTCACGCTTCTGCTCCCTCTTTCATTTGATCCCCCTCTGTCTCCCCGCTTATAGCACGAGTAGGCTAATAGTTGGTTCCATGAAGATATTATTGCTGGTCTTTTTTTTTTAAAATATTTTTTATTAAATATTGGGTATTTACTTTTATAACTTTTGCTTACATAACTTGCATACACAGGAATACGCACAAGTTTTTTATCTTCTTCAAGCTTAGCTCAATTCAATGCATTTTCACTCTTTTGGAGCCGGCCCGGCCCTTGTTAATCAGCCTCATTTCCTTACATGCCAAATCTGACAAAAAAAAAACCAATTTTCTTTTCACTCATTATTGTATCTTCCGGCATAATTCCAATTCCTATTTAAGAGTGGCTTCATTTAGAAACTCTTTTTACATTGTTTTGGATTTTAAATTTGTTTTGCTTGGTCTGCTGTTATCATTTTGATTTTTAATGATCTATTTATCTTGTAATTGTTGAGACATATCCATAATTTTTTCTCTTGAATATTGCCTAAGCTATTCAAGGGTTCATGACTGCATCCACGTTGAACTTACCTAGTAATAATGATATAGTGTTTCATTGTTATTTTTGGATGATCTTTAAAACTTAATTTTATTCTGTTGCAGCCCACTGTTGATGTTATGACAGTTCTATCTCAGCTCATGGATAGATTATCCAATTATGCAGCCTCTAGTACGGAGGTGATTTTCAAATGCTTCAGTTGGACACATTGCTGTAATCATTGTTTCTCATGCATGAATAGTGCAGGTTTTACCAGAATTTTTGGAAGTAGAAGCTTTTGCCAAATTAAGCATTTACATTGGAAAGGTAACTCTCGTGTTTAAACCACTTGTCATATGATTATTGTAGGAAATGAAGCAGTATTTGGGGATTTTTTTTTTCTTTGCCTTTAATTATTCAACTTTTGCTTGTCATTGATGTGTTGTATAGTATTTTTATGTTTTGATGAAGTTAAATGTAAACTCTTTGATATGGTTTACCTTGTAATTTTTGTGTAATGCATGCCTGTATGGCATGGAATAAGCAATTCATGAAAATGATGCAGTAAGAAGAAAAAAGCAGCAACAGAAAGCATGAGATAAAAATAACTTGAACATGCTGTATGATTTAAAAGCCCTTAGGCTTTGGCCTTTTTCTTACAGAAAGTAAATCCACCACCACATGACTTTATAATTCCTAGCCGGTATCATATGTTCCATATTTAAGAGTATGCTTCTATGGGATTTCTTATACTGAACAAGTATGTACATAAATAATTCCATTTAGGCTAATATTAGTGTTTCTTTTCGCCTGTAAATTATTTTTCTTGTCTTCTCCATTTCATTCTTATGCTGTATTGACAGGTCATTGATTCGCAGCCTGAAATGCCAATTTTTGGTGCCATCGGCTTATACGTCTCACTTCTTACATTTACTCTGCATGTCCATCCAGATCGTCTTGATTATGTGGATCAAGTTCTGGCAAGTCCATTTCCTTTAATCTGTAATGCCCCGCATGCAAGCAAAATGGTTAAATCTTTTTTACATTGATAAAAGGATCCGTTCGCTGTTGTCATTGCATGGTTTATTCAGCTGGACTTGATTCTTTGGCAGCAAGCTTTTAGAACATATCAATTTATTTTGAAAATTTATAGCAGTTATGATAAGCATCCCATGAACTATATAGCCCATAACATGTGCATGTTTTTTATCAGGGAGAGTGTGTTAAGAAAATATCAGGAAAGTCGAAGATTGAGGATAGCAAAGCAATTAAACAAATAGTTGCCCTTTTAAGTGCTCCACTGGAAAAGTACAATGATATAGATACTGCTTTAAAGCTCTCTAACTATTCAAGTGTCATGGAGCACCTTGATAATGCTACAAAGAAAATCATGGCAGTGGTTATTATTCAAAGCATTATGAAGAATAAAACCCGCATATCTACTGCTGATAAGGTAAGTTTATGTGCTAATCCTTCTTCCACTGATTATTTAAAAACCTGATTGCTTTGTGTCTTTGGTAGGTGGAGGCATTGTTTGAGTTAATAAAAGGGCTTATCAAGGATATGGATGTGACTCCGGACGAGGTCAAACTTTGTTCTGTCTTTGTTATTTAATTTTTTTTTCTCCTTGCAATTGGTATTAACTGTAATCCTTGCCTCCTAGTCTTTATATAATTTAAACCTTAGTTGATAGTGAATACATAAATCTAATTAAAGGTTTCCTGACATTTCATTACCCCGTGCTTGCAGCTTGATGAAGAGGATTTCATGGAGGAGCAAAATTCTGTTGCTCGCCTCATTCACATGTTATACAATGATGATCCAGGGGAGATGCTGGAGGTACCTTCTCATTTTATGAATATTCTTATCTAAGATCTTTCATGATTGTATATGAGGATGCATTATCCATGATGTGGGTTTACCACAATACTATAACTGCTACAGAATCCCGGAAATAGTTATCATGGGAGACACGTTGAAATAATTTGTTTTCCTTTCTCATACTTTCTTTCTTATTATCCTTCAATCTTTTTCAGCCATTTTCTATATATTTGTTGTATTAGTGTTGGAAAGCAGTTTTTGCCGTGAGTTTGTTTAGGACAGCTACCGACATCCGTTTCTCCCTTCGAGAATTGTATCCAAGAAATTAAGTGGTGCTCTATTTGTATCTCTCATCCGAGGTGTTGTTTATCTTTTCTATTCCCCATCTACATCCTCCCCACACGGCTCCCCTCCGTCGTTTTTTGCTACAGCAGCTCGGAACAGTTGTCGACGCTTTTCTTCCAACAGTTTCTACATTTCAGCCCACATTTTCTACGATTTCAGCGTCCCGCTTGCTATCATTCCTGTTCCATCCACCATAAATCCTTTCCGCTTCCTGCCAATTGCTTTCCCAATCATCTCGGGCCACATCTCTGCCACCTAACCGCTGTCCCAACCCTTCTGCACCTCCTCCTTGCAACATATTCATTGTTCCAGCCCCTGGGAACCCAAATTCCGCCTTGTTGCCACCTAGGTTATCAAGGATCTGTTGTTTTGTTGTCTTATCCACCCATTTATTCCACGCTCTCAACTTACTGCCACCTTCCAAGCCCCCGCCAATCACCACCATCCCCTCAAGGTTCCATCATAGGTTGATTATTTGTATTGTGTATGTTGTTTTTTAGATTTTTAGGTGGTCTTGTTGGATTTTCCCTTCAAGTGTGTTTATTGTAACCTCCTTTTTTTTCAGTAATAATATTTATTTTTTTCTAGTGTGATTTGTGTTAACTTCGATATCAGAGTTGTTTTCCCGCTGCCAACTGCCCCAAACAACCAACTGATATTGTTTGGGTTGTCAACCCTTGCTGGCCTGCTATTCCAGCTATTCATAATCGTTGTCGCTCTTTATCTGTAGCCTGGAAACCTGTTTCCTACCTCGCTGCTACCTCACTAAGCCCTCTAACCGTCACCAACTTCACCTGAAATTTGCCTTAAGGCTTGTGCTTTGTATATTCTACGAGTTGGTGCAACTAACCAAATGATAGAGACTGCACAGAAAAGTAAATTTACTAATTGGCCTAAGATAAAATGAGAGATGCAATGCCAGTTTCTACCAGCTCATTACAAATCGGATATTTAGACTCTAGCTTTGGAAGTGGAGAGACCTCATCGTTCGGCAACCACCACATCTTACATGCAGGGTTCAACCCCAGGATCTTATAGGCACAATACACCTAGAGCTGTCCTCACCTAAGGAGAAAATCTATGTCCTCTTCTAAGGAGACATTAATTCAGAATGGAGAACAAAGGGTATCAATCCGCCTTTCCAAATCCAATCCAGCTAGAACGTATTTCTAGTGCCATAGATTTTAACATATTGAAGCAGATTGCACGACTAGGGAAATGCTATATTTCACTGTGCAAGGAGTTGTTGGAGAAAGTGACAAATGACACAGTAGACACTGAAGATGATTATGACGTAAAGGAGGAGTTCCAACTTTCAACTAATGAGGAAAAGATGCACATAGTTCCAGCTGAGCCCATGAGAAAGACTCCAACTAAATTAACAATGATTGTCTGAGGCAATCTTGAGTTTGAGGAACCGACACCAGAGGCATAGCAACCCCAAATAAAATATATATATATATAGAATTTTCAAATCTATAGACTGCTTTCTGAGTTGCCCCTACTGAGGGAGGTCCATCATATCAAGAATGATGTTCTTTTGTGCCACATCTGGAAGATCATATGGAGTTGTATGGATATTAGATTCAATTCAACAGTGTACCCATCATCAGATGTCAAGACAGGAAAGATGAACAACAGCTTTGAAATTGTCTCTGGAGCTTTTTGGGTAATAAAATTCTCCAATGGGATATAGGTTCTTTCAGAGAAGGAGAAAAGTTCTCTCCTAAGTGGTAATACTTCAATGTGGTCCAGTTTGCCATGAATTTCTTTTCGAAGTTAATTCCTCGTTACATACTTGTTTATCGGATACACTCGGATGAGTATGAATGATGGAAAAAATCTATTACAGATTTAATGGCTCAAGGCTTACTTCGTGAGGATACCCATCCATATAACGTTCTAGTTATGATTGTTCCAAAACAAGGTGAATACTTATTATATCAAAATGTGTTTTAGAATGCTAATGCCTATAGGATTAACTTACAAGAAGATTGCAATGATTCCACCACCTTCAATGTGGCCGACCTTATGTCATACGATGAAAAGATAAAAGCTTTAATAGATGATGTCGAAGCTCCCCCTAATCCCCGGAGATAGACATGGGAGCTTATCACCGTACTGTAGTTGTTACAGTATCGTGAGAATAGTTATATCGGGAGACACACCAAATTAATCCCGTTTTCTTTTCTTTTGTTTCCTTTCTTATTATTCTTCATTCATTTTTAGTCATTTTCTATATATGTGTTGTATTAGGATTTGGAAGGTAGTTTTTGGTGCGAGTTTGATTAGGACAGCCTTCGAGAGTTGTATATGAGGAATTGGGTGGTGTTTCAGCTGTCTCTCTCTCTCTCAATGTGGTGTTTATATTCCTATTCTCTTTTTGCATCCTCCCCACACTAGTACCCGCCGCCATTACTTGTTGCAGCTGCCCAGAACAATTGCCGATTCAACTCTTTCTGCAATTTCTGCATTCCAGCCGACATTTCCTGTGATTCCAGCGCTCCTGCTTGCTGCGGTCACTGTTTCAACCACCGTAAATCCTCTTCCCTTCCACCTAACCGCTGTCCCAGTTTTCTCGGGCCACTTCCCTGCCACCTAACCGCTGTCCCATCCTTCCCGCATCGCCTCTATGCCACATATTCGCTGTTCTAGCCCCGGCAACCCAAATTCCACCTTGTTGCCGCCCATGTCAGCAAGGACTACTTGTTCTGTTGTCATATCCACTCACTTCCTCTGTGCTTCCACCTCACCGCCACCTTTCTAAGCCCTCGTTGATCACCGCCACCACCCCGAGATGTCACCTTAGTTTGATTATTTGTGTTTTGTTTGTTGTTATTTCAGATTTCCTGGTGTTGTGTTGTATTTTTCCTTTCAAGTGTGTTGATTATAACTGTCTATCTGTTTTCGGTATTAATATTTATTTTTCATGTTGTGGTTTGGGTTAACTTCGATCAATCTATTTGCGTGATAATTTAAAAATTGATAACTCATACATGGATGCAGTTTTCTTTTAATTATTTTTCATTATTGTCTTTCCTCAATCCCCAACTGGTTTATATTGCCTTTAGATGCTTGTTCAAGTTCTATTTAATTCCTTTTTTAGTTTAGGTGTAACTTGCAGAATAAGTTCTCCTGTAAGGCGCCGCTGGTCAAATAGAAGGATGTCATTTCTTGATTTGGCTGTGATGGCTTTTTGTTCTTATTGTTCTTAGTTAAATTTACGAGGTTAATAATTGTGTCTGAAACAAATAACTAGCTTGATAATCAATCGGATTTTAATCTACTCCTCAAATCTGAATTTCTTTTGCTTCTATTCATAGATGGCTTGTTAAAAGTAAGTTCAATCGAACCCAATCGGCTTGATATATGGTCAAATTTGTTTTTATGCCAACAGCTACACAGAGTTCTACCTGATACATTAATGTTTAGAATTTATTTTTAAGCCAAAATGTTTAAGTTTATGGGGGAGGGTTAAACAATTAGCATTTCTATACCAAAATATTTTTAACTTTACTATGTGGGACTTAACCTAGCTTAAGGTAATGTGTGAGAGAATCAGAGTTTGTCCTGTTACATTAGTTTAAAAGTTATTTTAAAGCAAAAGTTCAAGTTTATGGGGGAGGGTTAACCATTTAGTATTTCTATACCAAAATATTTTTAATTTTACAATGTGAGTTTGAACTTAGAACTTTCAAATTTCTTAATGGTCTCCCTCACATTGGTGCTTGCCAAAAAGGCCATCACTTCCCCATAGATGAAGATTTTATCACGTATCATTTCTTAGGAGCCCACTCAACCACATGAATTTATGGTGATGTTAGTCGCCATTGAACTTTTTTCAACAATAATAAATATCGCCCAAGGTCCATGGGAACCATAATCTTCATAAACTATTTAATCACTACAGAATCAACGGCTTTTTTACAACCTGATAGGTAGGATGAGCCAAAAGGAGGCTGAAGTGGGTTTAATACACCAACGATCAAGATCAAGCTCTTTTTCAACACAAAAGTTTAAGCCTATAGGTGAATGCTAACTGATTTTTTAATGCCAACCTAACTTATTTGATCTGGGACTAAATTTAAGCTGCATGTGCCTTACCATCTTGAAGAGCCTGGTGCAAATAACTCTTATAGAACCTAGAGGTGTTGGTAATAGTACAATAATATCCTTTAAGCAAACCACAGGGCTCCTTGTTAATGTCCCGCTTCAATAATAATTAAATTACAGAAACCTATTAGCTGGCTCTGGATCCCTCTCTATTAATTTAGCCGCAATCTCAAGCCATGCGCTTTGCTGAATTTATTCTGCACCCTTTGTCGCAAAGCTTGTTTCACTGACATGCCCAAGACTCTCATGCAACATGCCTGCTATCTAAGGACATATTTTAAGGATTTAAAGTGGTTATGTGAAATCTAATATGGTATTAATTTAAACTCAGATTTATCTAAAACAACAAATTATTCTAGCAACCTCTTATTTAAAATCTGAGTGTCCTATTAAATCATAAAGTCAAAAAATGCCAGCACTTTCTTCCTTCTCGAGGCAATTTTTTTTTTGTTTCCAGTGATAATGTTCAGTGGTGCTGCTTTTTGAGATTTAAACTTTTCCAGCAAATCTATGTTTTATTTATTTATTTATTTATTTCCTCTGGTTATTTATTTTACATTCTAGTTCTTCAAGATTGACGTTTTTTATCCACTTCGTGTCATGGAACATAATTCAGTTTATTAATGCTTGTTTCTAGTTGAACATCTATTCAATGATAGTCCAAAGCTAAATATCTTATCCATGATTGGTACTTATTATTCCCATGAGGTATCTCAGCCATGAGGAATTATGGCCACGGTTTTATATCAATTTAATACAGAAATAAGGGGAAAGAGATTTCATATATTTTATATTTGGTTTTCTTGGATAGATACTATGAAAAAGATCTATTAGCCTCACACCAATGTGATGATTCGGGATCGCCCTAAAATGTTCTAGGCCTTTTGAAAATGATGGCTGCAATTTTGACTTCGTTTTTTATAAATCTATCATCCTCTCTTCTACACTCAATATCTTAAACTTTTGAATCAATAGAAGTCTCATTAGCTTTCAAATCATCTTCCTTTTCATCCAAGTTTGAAATTGCATGAGAAGATTTTGATGGTCGAGTAGCTGTTGATTTGATGTCTTTGATGAAGATGGTGTTTATGAGTGGTTCACTAATTTCTTAGACAAGCAATGAATTCTTCTTCTTCTAAGCCAACAACCGACTAAACTCATTATCAATTGGTTCAAAGATAATGTTATTGATATGAAAGGCTAACATAGGAAAGATATTAAATAGGAAAGACTTAAAACAGGAAGGAAATATATAAAACAAGAAATCTAGAAAAAGGTAATAAATTAATGCTAATGACTTTTAACACTCCCCCTCAAATTTAAGCATAGATATTAATCATGTTCAACTTGAATTTGAACTCGTCAAACATTGGTCATAAAAGATTCTTCGTGAGAATATTTGTTAGTTGGCGAGTGGAAGGGAATAATGAAACACAAATTTCAAATGAATCAAGCTTCACCTTGATAAAATGACCGTCAATTTTCACATGCTTGGTACAATCATGTTGGGCCAGATTATGTGCAAATCTAATGACAGTTTTATTATCACAAAACAGATGCAGAGGAATGGAAATTAACATACGTAATTCACGGAGCATGATGCGCAACGAGAAAGCTTCACATACTCCTAGGGACATAGATTGAAACTTGACTTCAGCATTGATACGGGCAACCACAGACATGTGACAAGGTTTCCCCATACGAAGGACTAATAACTCGAGATACATCGGCGATCATTGAAAGACCCGACACAATCGACATTTGTATAAACTACTACAAAGTGAGAGGTGTGTTGAGAAAATAACAAACCTGAGCCCGGTGTGCTTTTCAAATAGTGGAACATCTGATGTACAATGGTGAAGCGGTTCTCGTAGGGATCATGCATGAACTTACTGATAATACTAACAACATGACAAATGTCCAAGATTGTATGGGCTAGGTAAATGAGTTTTCTCACTAGACGTTGGTAGTTTGCCTTGTTCACTGAAACAGCATTGGGAACATCTGCCAACTTCTCATTGGGATCCATTAGAATAACTATCGGTTTGCAAAGAAATAATTTTATCTTAGTCAGTAAATGTGCCACATATTTGTGTTGGAAAAGGCTAATGCCTAGAGAGGACCGAGCTACTTTTGTATCTAGGAAATATCGGAGAGAACTCAAGTCCTTCATCTAAAAAAATGTGGCTAGGATACTTTTGAGAGATTATAAGGCTGGTCGATCATCACTTGTGGTACGATGTCATCAACATAGATGATGAGGATAACAATCCGGTCTTCGCATGAGCAGCGAAAGAACATTGTGTGATCAGATTGGGCCTTAGAAAAACCATGACCCACAACGTGTGTAAACTTGTTGAATTAGGTCTGAGGGGATTGTTTCAATCTATAAATAGACTTCCGTAGTCACACACTTGTCCACGGGAAGAGATTGAGTTAAAGGCGGTGGGAGAGACATATATGCTTCCTCGTGCGAGATCATCGTTAATGAACACATTCTTGACATCCAGTTGGAGTAAGGGTCGATCCAGATTCATGACATGAGATAACAAAACCTGAATTGTGTTTAGTTTAGCTACCGAAGCACAAGTATGCTCATAGTCAACTTCACAAGTTTGTGAATAGCCTTTGGAGACCAACAGTACTTTGTTGCATTCAAAGGTTTCTTCGGAGTTAAATTCGCTGTTCAAAATACACTGGCAACCCACTGTTTTCTTTCCTTAAGAAAAATCAACATCTCATGTATGGTTTCACCGAAGGGCATTCATCTTATTCATTACTGGCGCCTTTCAGGAAGGGTCTGCAAATGATGTGTCAATAGTGGATGGAAAACAATGATTTGTCAAGGAAGTGACAAATGCTTTGTAGGTTGGTGATAAGTTGTAGAATGAGACATATTTTGTCATGGGATAAAGAGAACATGCCTTGTTGCATACCAAAATTATAGAATTAACCTCCTCATTTAGAGCAGGAGTAATCCTCGAAAGTTGAGTGTTGTTTCAGGGATCAAAGCGGATTCCAAGACCTATTGCGAGGCAGTGGGCTCAAGAGTAGGGACATTAAGACAAGTTTCAACCGAGGGTTTGGTACGTCGTGTAGACACGTAGAATGGATGGAAGAGATGTTGGTATGGTTGGTGGCGAATTCAGTGGGACAGAGTATGCTGGTCTGGTTCGTAGCGGATTCAGTGGGACAGAGGTTTCCTTGGAAATAATGGATGTAGGAGTAGGTGGAATATCCAACAGAGTCGGAAAAGGAATAATGTCCATAAAATCTAGTTGTCCATCACTTGGGGCAATGTCTGGTAAGTAGGGGAGACTTTCAAAAAACAGAGACATTAACACTCACATAGAGTTTATTAGTTGTAGGATCAAGACACCGATAACCTTTTTGAGTGGTTGAATATTCAAGGAAGACACATTTGATTGACTAAGGATCAAGTTTACTACGAGTTGAGGTTGTGTTCCGAACAAAGGCCGTGCACCCAAATATTTTGGGATGTGAAGAAGAACCAATTTTTAGGAAAACACGACATCAAGACTGCTAACGATCATCCGGAAATTGTGGATTTTTGTGAGGACTCTATTGATGAGATATATGGCAGTAAGGACGGCATAGTTCTAAAAATATTTCGGGAAATTAGATTGAAATATAATAGAACGAGCAACTTCAATGTGTCTGTTTTTTTATGTAAGCTATTTTATTTTGATGAGTATCCGTACAAGAGTTATGATGGAGGATTCCCTTACCAAGAATTCTCCCAATATAGAGTTAAGAAATTCACGGTCGTTGTTGGTCTAAATGACTTGAATAGAGGTTTTGAATTGGGTCAAAATGAAGGAGTGAAAATTTTTTAAGGTGACAGCCACTTCAAATTTGTGTTTTAATATAACAGACCCAAGTCATTCGAGTGTGGTCATCAATCAAAATAAGAAACTACTGTTTATTTGTGTAAGCTCGAAGTTGAGAGGGTCCCCATAAGTCACTATGAATCAGTGAAAAATGAGCATGAGTTTAATGGTGGTGTGGATAAGGTACATGTTGATATTTAGCTAAATGACAAACCTCACATTTAAGATTGGATAATTTTTTGTTAGCAAACATCAAAGAATACAATTATTTTAAATAATGAAAATTGGGATGACCCAAACGACAATATAAAAGCATAATATGACATCAAGTGGATCGAAAAAAAAGTACAACTATGGGATTGAGTGTCTGCATCATCAATGTCTTTTTTTAGAAGCAGTACAACTTAGGGTCTGTTTGGGGCAGCTTATTAGGCTGCAGCGGCGTTTTGAAAACACCGCCGATGTGTTTGGAAACTCCATTCGCATCGCGTTCTGGTGACGCTCCGATACGCACGTTAGTATTTGTTAAGGGTCTTTCGACGCTCCCTAGGCCCCGCGTCTTACGTCCGCGACTAGCGTTTAGGGAAATATTTCCTTTCGTGCCCTTCTCAGCTTTCCGTCGCCCTCTCTCTTGTTGTCTCTCTCCCTGATCTTCACCCTCGCATAGATCGAATCGCTTGTAAGCTGCGGTGAGATCTGTTTACTCCGGTGAGGATATGCGAGTTTTTTCGAGTATTTATCGTATGATCTGTTTTTTCTATCCTAAATTTTGGCAAATTTCAATTGATGATAAAAGTAGGGTTTTCTTGTTGGTGATTTTGTTGGATTATCTTCGAATGCATTGGGTAGTGTTGCACTTTCTTTCTAATAAAGCCGGGAAACATAGGAACTATCCTGGAGCTATTTGTATTGATATGCAAACGAATTTATTCAGATGCATATTAATGTAGGTTAGTACATAGGAATTTTGTGGTATTTGGGTTAATCTCAACGGAGAACACTACAACATTCTCTCAGCTTCTTTTATACAATCAGTTTTTCATATGTTTCCTCTCTTCACATATGTACCTCAACTAAATAGAAGTTGTATCACATAAACTGCAGCAAATTCCATCACAGAAGCTGCAGCTAAGGAGAAATTGCAACTAATAGCATTACCAATATAACCTGCAGCAAATTCCATCAAAAAAACTGCAGCTAAACCGAAATGACCCAGCAAAAACTTCACCAAATCATGAAGCTTTGAAAACCATGAAATGCTATTATTGAACTTCTCAACTTGGCAACTTTATTAATAAAATGAAGCTTTGAAAACCATGAACCCATTGCAAACTTCTGCATCAAATACATAAAACCAGAAGCTGCGGATCAAGCTACTTCGGCAAATACATGAACCATGAATTGCACCTAATTCAGATCAAACTGCAGCAAATAGAGAAACGATGGACTGCAGCTAATGGAGAAAGCATCCGTTACAACCAAAGGGTGGACCCAATTTTCAAGTGTAACATAAAGAAAAGAAATGGATATCTATAACTAGCATTTTTCAATCCATGAAAATCTCCACCAATTAAAGTTTGTTAAAGAAGAGAAACACTTAAAACACTGTAAGGAGTCATCAAAACCGACCCTTAAAAGAAACATGACTTCTAAACCCATCATGTTTATCTTAATAACTATAAAAAGAGAACATCCACGAGATGCAGTGGACCCATGATACAGGGGTTCTTGCCTGACAAAATTCCTTAAGACCATATGAATTCGTTGAATATAAAACAATTCCGTTTCAACATAAATCTCCATGAATCGACCACATCAAATACAATTGAAACCAAGTAATTCCATTATTTAATGAAATGGCACATTGGAGAAAGCTTAACAATACATAATGCATAACAATAATATTTTCTGCATTTATGGCCAATTTTCCATTCATCTTCTTTGGATAACCAAAAGAATGGAGTCATGCATTTATTGTAAATGCCTTCTATTAATACCAAGTAAAAAGGAGTCATGAATTTATGACCAATTGTTGCTAACACGAAGTAAATGCCTTATAATAATAATCAAACTTAAGATTCCCCAAAGAATTCTAGAGAAGCAGCTGAAATTAGACCCAACTAATCAAATTCATTGAACACATCACACAAAATTAGACCCAACTGAAATTAGAACCAGTGAGATCTATGCCTCCCACACATTGAAATGTGCATCCAATACAATGAAATTAGAATCAGCTGAGATCTAGAGACCCAGTAATTATAAGCAAATTTGTTGAACGGTGCCTTTTTCATGAAATGTGCTTTGTTGAAGCATCAACAATACCATGAATGCAATATAACTATTGATTTGAACCAACACAACAAACCATTTTAGCCACAAACATTCCACCATGAACTCTCGGTGTCAACAAGTGAATGCATAAGAAACAAGGGGTAACTTCATAACCCAAATACGACAAAATTTATGTACTAACCTACATTAATATGCATTTGAATAAATTCGTTTGCATATCAATACAAATAGATCCAGGACAGTTACTATGTTTCTCGACTTTATTATAAGGAAAGTGCAACACTAACCAATGCATTCTAAGATAATCCAACAAAATCATCAATAAGAAAACTCTACTTTTATCATCAATTAAAATTTGCCAAAATTTGGGATAGAAAAAACAGATCAGACGATAAATACTCGAAAAAACTCGCATATTCTCACAGGAGTAAACAGATTTCACCGGAGCTTACAAGCGATTCGATCTACGCGAGGGTGAAGATCGGGGAGGGAGACAACGAGAGAGAGGGCGATGGAGAACTGAGAAGGGCACGGAAAGAAATATTTCGCTAAACGCTAGTCGCGGACACATGACGCGGGGCTAGGGCACGTCGAAAGACCCTTAACAAATACTAACGCGCGTATCAGAGCGTCATCAGAACGCGATGCGAATGGAGTTTCCAAACGCATCGGCGGTGTTTTCAAAACGCCGCCGCAGCCTAAGAAGCTGCCTCAAACGGACCCTAGAACAACAGACCCTTTACTCGCAATGGAACTGCAGTAGACTGACAATTTTAATAATATTACTCCCAGAGCATGAAGATTATGTTGAGAAGACTTGTGAACACCCGGTCATGTGGTCTGTGACACCTGAATCAATAATTTACAGACTATAAGCAAAAGCAGTGAGTGTCGTAGAAATGTTACTTTGATGAACATGAGAAGTCAATGGGACGAAGGAGAGCTAACTAGATCTAAGTAGCTTAATTTAGTGTTCCATCTAACTCTTAATGGAGTCTGGTGATTCGGGGATGGTCTGAGTGGGGTCGGCTGCACAATCATGGATTCTGAGGTCGTAGATAGTTCTTCAGCAGCAAAGGGTTTGGCTGAAGTCTTATTTGTTGGTTTTTCGTTAAGCTTCCAACACTAGTTACGAATATGGTAGAGCTTGTGACAGAAATCACATGTGTGTTTGGGCGTGGTAGAGTGTTGAGCACTATTGGAAACCAAGGTTGAAAGTTCGGCTGAAAAACTGGAGGTGTCGAGCATGACAAGTCTTCGACTTTCTTTGCAGCAAATCTCAGTGAATGTTGCCCGAGTTGAAGGAAGGGATCACGGCCAAGAATACGTCCCAAACTTTATCAAGATGCTTTTTTAGGTCGACTAGGAAGTTCATGTGATTTTCAATTCATCCGGTTTGTAAATAGATTGCGGTCGGTGTCGATCCTCCGGTTGACTAAAGCACAATGTTAAAAGGAAGCTCGGTGATGGAGGAGTCTTCCATGATTCCAACTAAGCCGAAGGTGAGGTTGGGATGCCGAGACATAGAAGGATTCTGGCAGCAAGAATTCTGGCTGGGGAGATTAGCGAAAGAAGGCCCTACAGGCGATTGGAAAATCCTGCGGAGAGGTAGGCTCTGTAGGTGGTGGGTCTAGAAGGATAACAAGGACAAGACAGCTGGAAGGTAGGCCCTGCTAGCAGGAGAGTTGGGGGGCTGGCGGCTGGAAACTCCTGCAGGAGGGTTCAACGGCTGATGCCTGCAAGGGAACAACGAAGGGAGAGCCTGCAGTGAAGCTAAAGGCTGAACCTTACAGGGAAGGTCAGCAGCTGAAACCTGAAAGGAAACTGGGTGTTAGGAGAGCCTGCACGGAAGCCAGTGGCTAAAAACTGCAGGGGAGGGACCGGTCGATAGGAGAGCCTGCAGGGAAATCGGCGACAGAAGAGCCAGCAATGAAGCCAGTGACTGAAAAGACTGCAGGAAGTAAGGCGGCTTGGGTGATGTCTCGGCGATAGCTAGGATTAGATTTATAGATCTGATACCATGCAAAATTTTAGAATAGAGCAAGATAATCTTATTGATATGAAAGGGGAGGTATAAGTATAGATTACATGACTCCTAATATTGGAAAGATATAAAATAGGAAAGACATACAAATAGAAAATACATAAAACATGAATGAAATATATAAAACAAGAAATATAGGAAAAGGAAATAAATCAATGCTAATAATTTCTAACATAAATGACAATATCCAAAATCATCCTTCAACCATCACGAATAGTCTTAACCAATTGGGTTCAAGATATATTGCTTAGCATGTTTTGTTTACCTGTCATTTGTGCACAAAAATTGGTGAAGGGAACTTAAGAACATTGCCGCTTTCAATTGTCAAGGTTCTTGAACAAAGCTAACAATTAAAATAATAACAAGTAGCAATAAAAATTGATGTCATGCATTCTTAGGAGTTAAAAAGATCATATTTGCATCTTTTTTTTATGGGGCAAAAGGAAATTAGAGGGAAAATCATAAGACAAAAGTCACATGCGCATGATGCACCGCACATCTCAGTTCTACTAAACAAGGTATAGAATTGTTAAATGCGCCAAAAAAAAAAGGGATCCACAAACTAGCATGTGACAACTATACATTTAATTTCTTGCAAATAAAAGAGTCCAGAAAAATGATTCCATAAAATGAAAGAGAAGCCGGAGAAAAGGTCAAATACAGGGTGAGGGCATGGAAAAATGTTGATGAAAAGAAGTCATCACCATCGACAACAACCTAAGAGGAAAGGGCACATTATAGTTTTCATAAGGTACGGAAATGGAAGAATGAAACTGCTTGGATTGATGGTACCGATGGGAAGTAGGTATTATGTAGAAGTTGAAAACTATAGCGCATCTTTTCTTTATTGTGCTACTGGTTGTTTTAAGTACTAGTTCTTAACCGATTGTCATGATATACCACTCACGAGGAGGGAGGGCATTAAATATTTGCCAAAAGATTTGGCAATATGCTAAAATGCATAATCAAGTTAAAAGATGGTATTTTATTTCTTGTCATGCACCAAGCACATGATGCTTGTCTTGCTATTTTCTCAATAATTATAATGTGCAAATCTGTTTCGAGTTAAAATGTTAATTATTTTAGCGAACCTTTTAACTCTGATCAACTGTTTTTACCTTTTTGCAATATTTGGCGTCCTATATTGTCATAAAAAAAATTAATTGATAGTGATTTTGCTTGCACAGATTATTTGTACTGTGAGGAAGCATATTCTTCTTGGGGGACCTAAACGCCTTGCTTTCACCATACCTGCCTTGATATTTTCTGCCCTCAAGGTCTGTTTATCTCATACAATTACATGAATGCATTATAGTGCAGAATTGATGTCTCGACTTTAATATGTCCCATCAAAAATTCTAATCTATAATTGTTTGAAAAATGACCGTTGCAAGTTCTTGAACTTTCTGGTTTTTTAAATGTATATAACTTAAGAGTAATGTAATGGTGACTAATCAATTTATTTTATCTGGCACTTTTTAGTGCTTCATGCTTTAGAAAATCTGCCTAAACATTACAGCGCTAAGAATTTTCCATAACTTCATAATGTAGGGAAAAGTCAGAAATAATTAACTTTGTAGGATGAATAATAGTTCCAAGAGTATTTGTTGGATTGAAGCATTAAAATTTTAGCTGCAATAATTTTGTTGATCCTGCAAAGCAAAGTTTCATAAATCGGATTGGAACGATGTATGCTATTTATGTATAATGATGTCTAATGAATAAGTACATGAATTTTTTTTTTAAATCCTTATGTTTTTAATGTCTGTCTTATTTTTATCAGAACTGATATTTTGCTGCTTAATACTTTCTGTTGTATATTGAAGGGAAAAAGATAAAACGCCGGTAAATGTGTGAGGGCCAATATATGAACTGTAAGCCTTAACAAATTATGGTCTTTGGGAGTGATAAGTAAAAATTTGATGCAGTAGCTATTGTAAGGTCAAGAATATATATTTTTTGGTTCTGCCTATGAATCCTGATTTCCTATTCACTTAGGATGAATGCTACGAGATATATTAAACCTTTTATTTTAGCTATTCATTTTTTGTGCATGAGAAATCTATTTTTAAATTCCTGAAGATAACACTTATTGTCATAATAATTAGCCTTATCCCAACTATTGGGAGTTAATTTTATGAATCCTTATTTTTCATTTGTTCCATTTGGGTGTTTCTATACTATTAAATATATTCTTTCTAAATCATTCTCTATTAATTTACTATTCATATAAACTTAGGTCTAACATGTCTCCCTTTCTAACCCTTAGACACTACTTTTATGTACTCATTTAATGGGTACATTTTTTAACTTACGCGGGAGTTTCCCACACAAACATTTGTGTGGTACTGTAGTTGCTACAGTTTTGTGGGATTCGCTGTCGTGTGAGACGTATTGAAATAGCCTCGTTTTCTTTTCTTATGCTTTCTTTCCTATTATCCTTCGTTCATTTTTTGTCCTTTTCTATATGTGGTGTATTAGGGTTTGAAAGGGAGGCTTTGTTGTGTCTCTATTTAGGATAGTTGTCGACGCTTGTTTCTCCCTTCGAGGGCTGTGTTTGAAGATTTGAGTGATGCTCCGGCTATATTTTTTTCCCGAGGTGGTGATTATCTTCTCTATGCTCTTTCACACGCCTCCCATATNTTTGAGAGATTCTAAGGTTGGTCGATCATCACCTGTGGTACGATGTCATCAACATAGATGGTGAGGATAACAATCCGGTCTTCCCATGAGCGGAGGAAGAACATTGTGTGATCAGATTGGGCCTTAGAAAAACCATAACCCACAACAACGTGTGTAAACTTGTTGAACTAGGTCTGAGGGGATTGTTTTAATTCATAAATAGACTTCCGTAGTCACACACTTGTCCACGGGAAGAGATTGAATCAAAGGCGGTGGGAGAGACATATATGCTTCCTCCTGCGAGATCGACGTTAAATAACACATTCTTGACATCCAGTTGGAGTAAGGGCCAATCCAGATTCACGACATTAGATAACAAAACCCGACTTGTGTTTAGTTTAGCTACCGAAGCACAAGTATGCTCATAGTCAACTTTACAAGTTTGTGAATAGTCTTTGGCGACCAACAGTACTTTGTTACATTCAAAGGTTTCATCGGAGTTAAATTTGTTATTTAAAATACACTAGCAACCCACTGTTTTCTTTCCTTGAGAAAAATCAACAACATCTCATGTATGGTTTCACCGAAGGGCATTCATCTTAATCCATTACTTCCGCCTTTCAGGAACGGTCTACTAATGATGTGTCAAAAGTGGATGGAAAACAATGATTTGTCAAGAAAGTGACAAATGTTTTGTAGGTTGGTGATAAGCTGTAGAATGAGACATATTTTGTCATGGGATAAAGAGAACATCCCTTGTTGCATACCAAAATTATAGAATTTACCTCCTCATTCAGAGCAGGAGTAATCCTCGAAAGTTGAGTGTTGTTCCAGGGATCAAAGCGGATTCCAAGAACTATTGCGAGGCAGTGGGCTCAAGAGTAGGGACATTAAGACTAGTGGTACGCCGTGTAGACACATAGAATTGTTGGAAGAGATGTTGGTCTGGTTGTTGGCGGATTCAGTGAGACAGAGTATGTTGGTCAGGTTCGTAGCGGATTCAGTAGGACAGAGGTTTCCTTGAAAATAGTAGATGTAGGAGTAGGTGGAATATCCAACAGAGTCAGAAAAGGAACAATGTCCATAAAATCTAGTTTTCCATCACTTGGGGCAATGTTTGGTAAGTAGGGGATACTTTTAAAAAACTGAGTCATTAACACTCATATAGAGTTTATTGGTTGTAGGATCAAGACACCGATAACCTTTTTGAGTGGTTGATTATTTGAGGAAGACACATTTGATTGGCTAAGGATCAAGTTTACTACGAGTTGAGGTTGTGGTCTGAATAAAGGCCGTGCACCTAAATATTTTGGGATGTGAAGAAGAACCGATTTGTAGGAAAACACGACATCAAGACTGATAACGATCATCCAGAAATTGTGGATTTTTGTGAGGACTCTATTGATGAGATATATGGCAGTAAGAATGACATCGTTCCAAAAATATTTCGGGACAGTAGATTGAAACATAATAGAACGAGCAACTTCAAGGTGTCTGTTTTTCATGTAAGCTATCTTATTTTGATGAGTATCCGTACAGAAGTTATGATGGAGGATTCCCTTATCAAGAATTCTCCCAATATAGAAATAAGAAATTCACGGTCGTTGTTGGTCTGAATGACTTGAGTAGAGGTTTTGAATTGGGTCAAAATGAAGGACTGAAAATTTTTTAAGGTGACAACCACTTCAAATTTGTGTTTTAATATAACAGACCCAAGTCATTCGAGTGTGGTCATCACTCAAAATAAGAAACTACGATTTATTTGTGTAAGGTCGAAGTTGAGAGGGTCCCCATAAGTCACTATGAATCAGTGAAAAATGAGCAGGAGCTTAATGGTGGAGTGGATAAGGTACATGTTGATATTTAGCTAAATGACAAACCTCACATTTAAGATTGGATAAATTTTTGTTAGCAAACATCAAATAATACAATTGTTTTAAATAATGAAAATTGGGATAACCCAAACGACAATATAAAAGCATAATATGTCATCAAGTGGATTGGGAAAAAGTACAACTATGGGATTGAGTGTCTGCATCATCAATGTCTTTTTTTAGAAGCAGTAACTTAGCTTCCCTCTTAGCAGCTCCAAACATCCTCTCCGAACGGCGATCCTAAAAGACAAATATTTGGTCATATGTAAACTTACTAACTGACAAGAGGTTACACTTCAGTAAAGGAACATGTAACACATATCCCAAAGTCAGCCCAACTATTAGAACAACAGACCTTTACTCGCAATGGAACTACAGGAGACTTTGGCAATTTTAATAATAGTACTCCCAGAGCATGAAGATTATGTTGAGAAGACTTGTGAACACCCGGTCATGTTGTCCATGGCACCTGAATCAACAATTTACCAACTATAAGCAAAAGCAGTGAGTGTTGTAGAAATGTTACTTTGATGAACATGAGAAGTCAATGGGACGAAGGAGAACTAATTAGATCTAAGTAGCTTAATTTGGTGTTCCATCTGACTCTTAATGAAGTCTGGTGATTCGGGGATGGTCTGAGTGGGGTCGGCTGCACAGTCATGGATTCTGAGGTCGTAGATAGTTCTTCAGCAGCAAAGGGTTTGGCTGAAGTCTTATTTGTTGGTTTTTCGTTATGCTTCCAACACTAGTCACGAATATGGTAGAGCTTGTGACAGAAATCACGTGTGTGTTTGGGCGTGGTAGAGTGTTGATCACTATTGGAAACCAAGGCTAAAAGTTTGGCTGAAGGACTGGAGGTGTCGAGCATGACAAGTCTTCGACTTTCTTTGCGGCAAATCTCAGTAAATGTTTCCCGAGTTGAAGGAAGGGATCACGGCCAAGAATACGTCCCAGACTTTATCAAGATTGTTGTTTAGGTCGACTAGGAAGCTCATGTGATTTTCAAGTCCTCCGGTCTGTAAATAGATTGCGGTCGGTGTCGATCCTTCGGTGGACTAAAGCACAATGTTAAAAGGAAGTTCGGTGATGGAGGAGTCTTTCATGATTCCAACTAAGCCGAAGGTGAGGTTGGGATGCCGAGACATAGAAGGATTCTGGCAGCAGGAAATCCGGCTGGGGAGATTAGTGACAGAAGGCCTACAGGCGGTTGGAAAATCCTGCAATGAGTTAGGCTCTGTAGGTGGTGGGTCTAGAAGGATAACAAGGACAAGACAGCTGGAAGGTAGGCCCTGCTAGCAGGAGAGTTGGGGGCTGGCGGTTGGAAACTCCTGCAGGAGGGTTCAACGACTGATGCCTGCAAGGGAACAACGAAGGGAGAGCTTGCTGTGAAGCTAGAGGCTGAACCTTACAGGGAAGATCAGCAGCTGAAACCTGCAAGAAAACCAGGTGTCAGGAGAGCCTGCAGGGAAGTCAGTGGCTAAAAACTGCAGGGGAGGGACCAGACGATAGGAGAGCATGCAGGGAAATCGACGACAGAAGAGCCAGCAATGAAGCCAGTTACTGAAAAGACGGCAGGAAGTAAGGCGGCTAGGGTAATGTCTCGGTGATAGCTAGGATTAGATCTATAGATCTGATACCATGCAAAATTTTAGAATAGAGCAAGATAATCTTATTGATATAAAAGGGGAGGTATAAGTATAGATTACATGACTCCTAATATTGGAAAGATATAAAATAGGAAAGACATACGAATAGAAAATACATAAAACATGAAGGAAATATATAAAACAAGAAATATAGGAAAATGAAATAAATCAATGCTAATAATTTCTAACATAAATGACAATATCCAATATCATCCTTCAACCATCACAAATAGTCTTAACCAATTGGGTCAAAGATATATTGCTTAGCATGTTTTGTTTACCTGTCATTTGTGCACAAAAATTGGTGAAGGGAACTTAAGAAAATTGCCGCTTTCAATTGGCAAGGTTCTTGAACAAAGCTAACAATTAAAATAATAGCAAGTAGCAATAAAAGTTGATGACATGCATTCTTAGGAGTTAAAAAGATCATATTTGCATCTTTTTTTTTATGGGGCAAAAGGAAATTAGATGGAAAATCATAAGAAAAGTCACATGAGCATGATGCACCACACATCTCAGTTCTACTAAACAAGGTATAGAATTGTTAAATGTGCCAAAAAAAAAAAAAAGGGATCCACAACTAGCATGTGACAACTATACATTTAATTTCTTGCAAAAAAAGAGTCCAGAAAAATGATTCCATAAAATGAAAGAGAAGGCGGAGAAAAGGTCAAATACAGGGTAAGGGCATGGAAAAATGTTGATGAAAAGAAGTCATCACCATCGACAACATTATAAGAGGAAAGGATACATTATAGTTTTCATAAGGTACGGAAATGGAAGAATGAAACTGCTTGGATTAATGGTACCGATGGGAAGTAGGTATTATGTAGAAGTTGAAAACTATAGTGCATCTTTTCTTTATTGTGCTACCGGTTGTTATAAGTACTAGTTCTTAACGGATTGTCATGATATACCACTCACGAGGAGGGAGAGCATTAAATATTTGTCAAAAGATTTGGCAATATGCTAAAATGCATAATCGAGTTAAAAGATGGTGTTTTATTTCTTGTCATGCACCAAGCACATGATGCTTGCCTTGCTATTTTCTCAATAATTATAATGTGCAAATCTGTTTCGAGTTAAAATGTTAATTATTTTATCGAACCATTTAACTGATCAACTGTTTTTAGCTTTTTGCAATATTTGGCGTCCTATATTGTCATAAAAAAATTAATTGATAGTGATTTTGCTTGTACAGATTATTTGTACTGTGAGGAAGCATATTCTTCTTGGGGGACCTAAACGCCTTGCTTTCACCATACCTCCCTTGATATTTTCTGCCCTCAAGGTCTGTTTATCTATGCAATTACATGAATGCATTATAGTGCAGAATTGATGTCTCGACTTTCATATGTCCCATCAAAAATTATAATCTATAATTGTCTGAAAAATGACCGTTGCAAGTTCTTGAACTTTCTGGTTTTTTAAATGTATGTAACTTAAGAGTAATGTAAAAGGTGACTAATCAATTTATTTTGGCTTGAACTTTTTAGTGCTTCATGCTTTAGAAAATCAGCCTAAACATTATAGCGCTGAAAAATTTTTCATAACTTCATAATGTAGGGAAAAGTCAGAAACAATTAACTTTGTAGGATGAATAATAGCTCCAAGAGTATTTGTTGGATTGAACCATTAAAATTTTAGCTGCAATAATTTTGTTGCTCCTGCAAAGCAAAGTTTCATAAATCGGATTGGAACGATGTATGCTATTTATGTATAGATAATGATGTCTAATGAATAAGTACAAGAATTTTTTTCTTAAATCCTTATGTTTTAAATGTCTGTCTTATTTTTATCAGAACTGATATTTTGATGCTTAATACTTTCTGTTGTATATTGAAGGAAAAAAGATAAAACGCCGGTAAATGTGTGAGGGCCAATATATGAACTGTAAGCCTTAACAAATTATGGTCTTTGGGAGTGATAAGTAAAAATTTGATGCAGTAGCTATTGTAAGGTCAAGAATATATATTTTTTGGTTCTGCCTATGAATCCTGATTTCCTATTTACTTAGGATGAATGCTACGAGATATATTAAACCTATTATTTTATCTATTCTTTTTTTGTGCATGAGAAATCTATTTCAAAATTCCTGAAGATAACACTTATTGTCATAATAATTTGCCTTATCCTAACTATTGGGAGTTAATTTTATGAATCCTTATTTTTCATTTGTTCCATTTGGGTGTTTCTATACTATTAAATATATTCTTTCTAAATCATTTTTTATTAATTTACTATTCATATAATCTTAGGTCTTACATGTTTCCCCTTCTAACCCTTAGACACTACTTCTATGTACTCATTCAATTGGTACATTTTTTAACTTACGCGGGAGTTTCCCACTCAAACATTTGTGTGGTACTATAGTTGCTACAGTTGTGTGGGATTCACTGTCGTATGAGACGTGTTGAAATAGCCTCGTTTTCTTTTCTTATGCTTTCTTTTCTATTATCCTTCGTTCATTTTTTGTCCTTTTCTATATGTGGTGTATTAGGGTTTGAAAGGGAGGCTTTGTTGTGTCTCTATTTAGGATATTTGTCGACGCTTGTTTCTCCCTTCGAGGGCTGTGTTTGTGGATTTGAGTGGTGCGCCAGCTATGTTTTTTTCCCGAGGTGATAATTATTTTCTCTATGCTCTTTCACACCCCTCCCATATCACTCCCGACCACTTCGTCCCTGTTGCATCCACCCAGGACAACAGCTATTAATGTTTTTTTTTTTGGTTGGCAGTTTCCCCATTTCTAGCCGCCTCCCTCCCTTCCCTGCCTCGCTGACATCCCACAAAGCCAACTCCACCCCTTCCCAACCTTCCCGCATCACTCCCAGTCGCTGATCCTCGCTGCCACCATCTGGGAAACAACAACTGTCCCGCCATCATTCTGACTTGCTGCCGCCTGAACTGCAGCCTATCCTGCTGTCCTTGCAGTACCTGCTTTCTGCCCCCTCACCTGACAACACTCCTCTTGTTGTCCTGCAGTCCACATCCCTTCCCCTTCGCTGCTCCTTCGCTCCCCAACCACCTACCTTCGCTCCCCAACCACTTAGCTGACCTCCACCACCCATGGATCAAGCCTTAGTGTGAGTTTGTGTTGTGTTTGTTGTAATTTCTCTTTCAAGTATGGTTGATTGTAACTACCTGTTTGTTTTCATTAATAATGTTTGTTTTTTCTATTGTGGTTTAGGTTAACTTCAATATCATGGCATATGCATTCAAATCATCTACGTATAATTTTAGATATGTTATGTTCAACAAATGTTACCCCAACTATTTTCTCTAATGTGATAACATTTAAATTTAACTTCAACAGATTGTATTTGTTTATATTTGACTTTTTTGATATTTTCAGTAATTAATTAGAATTTGTGAAATTATTTTAGAATATTTTTATATTGAATACTTTCAGCATGGTTAGCAGCAGTATATTTTCAATTACGTTATGTTCGACAAATATTACCCTAAATATTTCCTCTAATATAATAACTTTTAAATTTACATTCAAAGGATTGTCTTTGTTTATATTGGCTCTTTATATTTGCAGCAGTTTATTAGAATTTGTGAAATTCTTTGAGAATATTTTTATATTGAATACTTTCACCATAGTTAACAGCAGTATGCTTTTGACTTGTAGTTGCTGAGACGTTTGCAAGTTCAAAACAGTGATATGGATGGGGACGATATTCGTTCCACTACAAAGAAAATATTTCAGATATTGAATCAGGTTAGTATTCTTGATTGGTAGTGTTCATGTATTCAGTTAGAATGTGATTTCTCTTCTCATGGTTATTGATAGTTCTAAACACAAGTCTACAAATCCTTCATGACACATCCAAACCATCCTACCCAATTTTACTTTAAAATCCAAAAAGATGGGTATGGGATGAAGAAGTTGAAACATGCTCGAGCTTCCTTTTATGATGGAAGCACATGAAAAGATACTCTGCGACTTACGTGCACCTGCTTATCAGACAACACTTTGCTTAATTTAGATAATGTTCTCTTAGTTTTCTTTGTAACAGTGTATAGAGTAGTATGTACAATTTAAATTGCTGTTGTATAAAGTTTTGTCTTGATGTGGGGGAAGGAAGTGGTCTCGCTTGTATAGGAGTGCTGATTGGAGTGCACTCCTACATTCCAGCGGTATCGAGAAGTTGAAGAACGTACCTGTTCTGGTAAGAATTGGCTGTTTTTTGAACCTCGATACCCAAAAATACACCCAATTGGTCCTAGATGTTTCAGCTGGAACTGGACAGACATGTGGTCGGTCATCTTGGAGATGGCCGTGGGATCATTGCCTGTAATGATAATGTCATCTGCGTGNTATGAATCCTGATTTCCTATTTACTTAGGATGAATGCTACGAGATATATTAAACCTATTATTTTATCTATTCATTTTTTGTGCATGAGAAATCTATTTTAAAATTCCTGAAGATAACACTTATTGTCATAATAATTAGCCTTATCCCAACTATTGGGAGTTAATTTTATGAATCCTTATTTTTCATTTGTTCCATTTGGGTGTTTCTATACTATTAAATTTATTCTTTCTAAATCATTTTTTATTAAGTTACCATTCATATAATCTTAGGTCTAACATGTTTCCCCTTCTAACCCTTAGACACTACTTTTATGTACTCATTCAATGGGTACATTTTTTAACTTACGCGGGAGTTTCCCACTCAAACATTTGTGTGGTACTATAGTTGCTACAGTTGTGTGGGATTCACTGTCGTGTGAGACGTGTTGAAATAGCCTCGTTTTCTTTTCTTATGCTTTCTTTCCTATTATCCTTCGTTCATTTTTTGTCCTTTTCTATATGTGGTGTATTAGGGTTTGAAAGGGAGGCTTTGTTGTGTCTCTATTTAGGATATTTGTCGACGCTTGTTTCTCCCTTCGAGGGCTGTGTTTGTGGATTTGAGTGGTGCGCCAGCTATGTTTTTTTCCCGAGGTGATAATTATTNGTGATGTATTAGGGTTTGAAAGGGAGGCTTTGTTGTGTCTCTATTTAGGATATTTGTCGACGCTTGTTTCTCTCTTCGAGGGCTGTGTTTGAGGCTTTGAGTGGTGCTCCAACTATGTTTTTTTTCCCGAGGTGGTGATTATCTTCTCTATGCTCTTTCACACCCCTCCCATATCACTCCCGACCACTTCGTCCCTGTTGCATCCACCCAGGACAACAGCTATTAATGTTTTTTTTTTTGGTTGGCAGTTTCCCCATTTCTAGCCGCCTCCCTCCCTTCCCTGCCTCGCTGACATCCCACAAAGCCAACTCCACCCCTTCCCAACCTTCCCGCATCACTCCCAGTCGCCGATCCTCGCTGCCACCATCTGGGAAACAACAACTGTCCAGCCATCATTCTGACTTGATGCCGCCTGAACTGAAGCCTATCCTGCTGTCCCTACAGTACCTGCTTTCTGTCCCCTCATCGGACAACACTCCTCTTGTTGTCCTGCAGTCCACATCCCTTCCCCTTCGCTGCTCCTCGCTTCTCAACCACCCACAACCCATTTCCAACCACCTACCTTCGCTCCCCAACCACCTAGCTGACCTCCACCACCCATGGATCAAGCCTTAGTGTGAGTTTGTGTTATGTTTGTTGTAATTTCTCTTTCAAGTGTGGTTGATTGTAACTACTTATTTTCTTTCATTAATAATATTTGTTTTTCCTATTGTAGTTTAGGTTAACTTCGGTATCATGGCATATGCATTCAAATCATCTACGTATATTTTTAGATATGTTTTGTTCAACAAATGTTACCCCAACTATTTTCTCTAATGTGATAACATTTAAATTTACCTTCAACAGATTGTATTTGTTTATATTTGTCTTTTTTTGATATTTGCTGTAATTAATTAGAATTTGTGAAATTATTTTAGAATATTTTTATATTGAATACTTTCAGCATGGTTAACAGCAGTATATTTTCAATTACGTTATGTTCGACAAATATTACCCTAAATATTCCTCTAATATAATAACGTATAAATTTACATTAAAGGATTGTCTTTGTTTATATTGTCTCTTTTTATATTTGCAGCAGTTTATTAGAATTTGTGAAATATTTTTAGAATATTTTTATATTGAATACTTTCACCATAGTTAACAGCAGTAAGCTTTTGAATTGTAGTTGCTGAGACGTTTGCAAGTTCAAGACAGAGATATGGATGGGGACGATACTCGTTCCACTACAAAGAAAATATTTCAGATATTGAATCAGGTTAGTATTCTTGATTGGTCTTGTTCACGTATTCAATTAGAATGTGATTTCTCTTCTCATGGTTATTGATAGTTCTAAACACAAGTCTACAAATCCTTCATGACACATCCAATTCATCCTACCCAATTTCACTTTAAAAACCAAAAAGATGGGTATGGGATGAAGAAGCTGAAACATGCATCAGCTTCCTTTTATGGTGGAAGCACATGAAAATATACTCTGTGACTTACGTGCACCTGCTTATCAGACAACAATTTGCTTAATTTACATAATTTTCTCTTAGTTTTCTTTGTAACAGTGGATAAAGTAGTATGTATAATGTAAATTGCTTTTGTATAAAATTTTATCTTGGTGTGGGTGAAGGAAGTGGTCTCGCTTGTATAGGAGTGCTGATTGGAGTGCACTCCTACATTCCAGCGCTATCGAGAAGTTGAAGAACATACCTGTTCTGGTAAGAATTGGCTGTTTTCTGAACCTCGATACCCAAAAATACACCCAATTGGTTCTAGTTGTTTCAGCTGGAACTGGACAGACATGTGGTCGGTCATCTTGGAGATGGCAGTGGGATCATTGCCTGTAATGATAATGTCGACTGCGTAAGTCAAGACAAACATTTGAACATTGTCTTGATTATATATTAGTAGAGATGGATCTGCTTTGCTGATGTAAAAACCGCTCTTGTTGAAGAACTCAGAGAATTTTGTAAACCACTGCCGTGGGGCCTGTTTGAGGCCATTTAGAGATTTCTTGATCAAGCGCACATGGTGGGGAAATTGGGGATCATTGAAGATTGATGGTTGTTTCATGTAAACCTGTTCGTTGAGGGTATCATAGGCATTTGATATGTAAAATTGTAGAACATTCCATTGGTGATGAAGAGCAATAGTGAGGAGTATACGAATGGTGGGAGTTTGGCGACTGGGCTGAAGGTTTCATGATAGTTGACACCAAATTCTTGTTGATGACTTGAGCGACAAGGCGTTCCTTCTGTCGTGTCACCTGACCCATGGGATTGAGGTTGGTTGTAAATGTCCACCGAGAGCCAAGTATAGGCTGATTTTCTGGAGGAGGTACCAATATCAAGGTTCCCTGTCTCTGTAGGGCAATGAATTATTCTATCATGGCCTGTCGCCACTGTGGGTGTTTTTGGGCTTGCGTGAAGCACGTAGGATTAGGTGAGGGGTGAATTTTGTTAAAAACATTTATTTTCTGGATGGGTTTTAGGTGTCCTGTCTAGGACAGAGCAACCATTGGATGCTTAGGAGGGCTTACAACATTGGAAGGTGGCGGTATGGGAGGTGGATGTAGATGACTATCTGTAAGTGGACAGGAGGGAGTTGCGATTGGGGATTTACTGGTGGGAAGATTGGGAGATGTGGAGGATAGGTATAAATGGTGGGTGTAAGTAAGAATGGATGAGTAGTTGGGTTTATTTGCTGTTGTTACCTTGGCCAAAAGTTGGAGGAAGGGAAAGGAATTTTCATCAAATATCATGTGTCTAGAAATGAATATTTTGTTGGTGATGGGATTGAGACATTTGTAATCCTTGTGTTGTAGTGAGTAGCCCGGGAATATGCATTGAACGGAGTGAGGTTCAAGTTTATGTGATGTTTGAGGTTTCCTCCAATGATAGTATGAGCACCCAAACACTCGGAAATGCGTGTAGGTTGGTTTGGATTGATGACGATGCTCATAGGGAAAGACGTAATTAGTAGTTTGAGAGGTCATTCTATTTTATGAAATGAGCCTCAATGAGAAGAAAGTCGGTTCAGAAAGTATAGGGAACGTGGGCTTGGTGCAAGAGAGCACGAGTGGTCTCAATGAGATGGCGGTGCTTTCGTTCAACCACACCATTTTGTTCGGGTGTGTATGGGCATGAATGTTGGTGCTTGATGCCATGATCAGCTAGGAATTGATTTAGATTTTGGTTGTTGTACTCTCCTTCCCTATCGAAGCGAAGAATTTTTATTTTGGTGTTGAATTGATGTTGGAGTAGGAGAATAAAATGTTTGGTAATTGTGTGGTTTGAGATTTTTTATGCATTAAGAAAACCAAACAGAATTTGGAGAAGTCATCAACAAATGCAATATAATATTTATAGCCTTTTAGGACAAAATTGGGGAGAACATCCCATTCTATTAGCTTGTATTTTTGTCCTATATTAGATACTAAGGGTTGTTTGTGACTCTTAGACAAATTGCAAATACTACAAAACCTGTAGTGGATGGTATATATAAGGAATGGCATTTGGAAATTGATGAGATGATGTCGGGATGTGGATGACCCAATCGACGATGCCATAGCTCGGAATTTTGCATTTTGGAGAGTGAAGAAGTCAATGCTTGTGGTAGAGTAGGGAAGGCAGGGGTGGAGTAGAGACCATTAGAACTGGCTCCCTTAAGAACCAGTTGTCTAGTCTGTGGATCAGATATGTAGAAACTGGAGGAGTCAAATGGGACAATAAGATTGTTATCGTTGGTTAATTTGTGAGTGGATAATAATTTGTGAGAAAGCAAAGGAGTGTGATGGATTTGAGAGAGTTTAAGCTTACGGTTTGGGGTTAGGAAGGATGTCATCACCCTTGTGTTGAATTGGAATTGCTTGCCCATTACCAACTAGTACTTGTTACGAGAAATGAGAAGTCGGCTGTTGTAGTTGGCTGAGATCCGAGTTGAAATGTGTTGTTGCTCTGGAATCCAATAGTGGGGGTGTATTCCAAGTTGGTTCCATGCCAACATATTGATATTGAGTCTCCTGTTTTGTTACATATTTGGCATATCNACAACTCCCCCCTCCTCGAGCCTCTAGAATGGCCTCCACGTTGGTTGTCGATTGAGTTCTTCCTCATCCCCGATTGTTGAATTGATCTCTTCCACAAGTAGCCGTGAGGGCTATTTGAAATTCAATGGAGAGGATGGCTTTTGCATTCTCATTGTTGATGTTGATCTCCTCAGTACAAAGGAGTGGAGTAGAGACCTCTAGTGTGATGGGCTGAAGCATAGTTGGAGTAGAAGTCTTGAAGGCGTTGTAAGAAGAAGGAAGACCATTCAGGATGTATAGAATGACATCTTCTTGATCAAGTTTTGATCCACCAGATGTCAAATTTCAGTCAAGTATTGTGTCATGGTATTCCCCTTCTTTGAAATATGGTGTAATTCGTTCTTCAACTGAATCACACGAAATCTGTTCATGATTTCTAACAGACGTCCTTGTGTTGTCCAGATGATTGCTGTAGTGTGAAGATGCAGAATGTGGGGAAGTACAGTTAGGGAGATGGAGTATGGGGATGTTTGTGAGATTTTTATCTATGAGGTTCCATAAATGAAATTGTTGGTTTTCGGTACCAGCATTGTTTTCATCGGCGAATTATGGTGGACAAGAGCAGCTGCCATCAAGGAACCCCATAAACCCGTTTGCCATAAAGATTTTCAGAATTTGGGCACGCCAATCATGTTAGTTCTCTGTGGTTTGCTGGTTTTGGGTTAAATATTTTAGGTGAGAGAGCAAGAAATTTAGGGAAGGGGGAATTGGGATTATAGTAAAGGGGATTGGGATTCTGAGATGATTGATTCATCCATTTAAGAGAAGAAGATAAGGTGGACTGAGGTTATAGTAAAGGTGCTCACCCGGTGAACTAAGGACGTCTGTTTCCCACAAGCGGCTCTGATACAATAATGAAGGCTGTATAAGGAATAGAAAAACTGTACGAGACACAGCAGAGAGGAAAATAGGTAATAAGGATCTTCTATTCATTCCTTTCACTGTAGCTTTACACAAGTAGTCTATATAAAGTTATACAGGAAGATTCTGGAGGAATAGAAAGTGTGGGAGCAGGTAGTTGTAGTTTATGCATGTAATATGGGGGACCACAGAGGGTCATGTGTATCATGGTAATGGAAGAGTGCTGCTAGTAATCTTGGTTTATATATTGGAAAGCATGAATTGATCACGTTTCATGAACTTTGAATGTTTTGAACTTTAATGCCCTGTTATTATTATGGCTGACATATTTTGACTATTTGCTTCAGAGTTCATCCTAACCCTTTTTGTACTTAATTCTTTGTGCTATATGTTTATGTAATCGAGACATACCATTACATTGTGAACGTTTGAACTCCAAGCTTTATATTTGGCGGAGCTACATTGACTGTTGCGCCCGTGTTTGTTTTATTTTCCATATTGAGACCAGACATAGTGTCATGCATAAACATGTTCTATAGTTGACATCTAAAACCTCCTAGCTTGCTTCATTGGGAAAATTATATCTTAAGAAATCTGTGTTTCTTCTTTGAGTGCATACTTCAATGTGATTTTGTTAAAATGATATATTCATGTAGCAGTTTCTCAACATGATTTTTTATTTTATTATTATTTTTTTATTATTACACATTGGCAGTGATAGAGCTTCAGTTGGCATCCTTTCTTCTTTTAATCTCCAACTTTTTCTTGACTTGTTTTTATTTTTTATTAGTTATTTTTCTGCCATCGATATGTTTCAGACCATTGAGGCACTATCAGCTGTTCCTTCACCCGAACTTGCCCTTAGGTTGTACTTACAATGTGCAGAGGTACGCAATCTTTCAATTGGTTACTTCTCATATCCCCCATCAACAGCAACTATTATTTTTGCTTTAATGTTTTTTCAGGCTGCCAATGATTGCGATCTTGAACCTGTTGCTTATGAGTTTTTTACTCAAGCATTTATATTATATGAAGAAGAAGTTGCAGTAAGAAACTAGAATACAAATATTCAAGCCTAATTTAGGTGTCATTGTGTTATCATTGGTTATTTGCTCAATGGAGTGTCTTGTCGTGTAGTTTCCGTTTTTTCAATTTTCTTTTCCTATAATATATGTAGGATTCAAAAGCTCAGGTGACTGCACTTCACCTAATTATTGGAACTCTTCAGCGGATGAACGTATTTGGGGTTGAGAATAGAGATACGCTAACCCATAAGGCCACAGGGGTTGGTATTATACCCATGAACATTTATTTTTAACTATGCTTAGTCTGAAATTCAAAGTTCAACTTTATTTTTTTGGCAGTATTCTGCAAAGCTTTTGAAAAAGCCTGATCAGTGCAGTGCAGTTTATTCTTGCTCGCACCTCTTTTGGGTTGATGATCAAGATGGAATCAAGGATGGAGAAAGGTAACATTTTGCAAATATTTTCTTGCCTTCAATGCTTTCTATCTCTAAAGACTGGTAGCAAGTGCTTCGAGAGCCCTTGCACGCATATTGTCCTTTGGTTTATGTGGCCATTAACTCCTAAGTTTCTCTCTTGTTGTGTATGACTTCAAAGTAATTTAATTTAGTTGATCTTTTGCAGTGGTCTCGGGTATGTAGTTGTCTGGCTCATTGCCTAACATCAAATTGAGTTTTATCATTGCCTCTTCAACTTATTTCATTCTTGTTAGCTTGAAAATTTATGGCAATAGAGTGAGTTTGTTATGTTAAGCATACATGAAGATTGTGCACACACATTGATAAACAACCCGCATCACAGTTTTTTTTTTTTTTTAACCTAGAAAACCTATAAAGGGGAATGCCACGTCACATCGGTTTTCTTTATATAGAAAACCTATAAAGTGTGATATGACTTTTGTTCTAATTGAAGGAGGATTGAACAAATATTTTCGTATTTCTGTTGGATTTTATCAGGGATCGGCTTTAAGCCCATATCTTTTTGCTTCAGTTATGGATGGTCTTACTGGACATTTACAGGAGGATGTACCTTGGTGTATGCTTTTTGCGGATGATATCCTTCTCGTGGATAAGACGAGAGAAAAAGCACAGGAAAAACTTGAAGTATGGAGGTCTGCATTGGAGTCTAAAGGCCTTCATTTTAGTAGAACTAAAACTGAATACATGAATGTAATTTTAGTAGTAGTAGTGCTAGTGACAGAAGTGTAACTTTGGGTGATCAAATTATTAAAAAGTGTGAACGATTTAGATATCTCGGGTCAGTTGTTCACAATGGTGAATATAGATGGGGATGTTAATGAGAATTCAAGTTGGTTGGTTGAAGTGGAGGAATGCTTCGGGCCTTTTATGTGATAGAAAAGTACTAAAGTTGGTTGGTTGAAGTGGAGGAATGCTTCGAGCCTTTTGTGTGATAAAAAAGTACCGCTTAGACTAAAAGGAAATTTTTATAAGATGGTGGTGAGACCTGCAATGCTCTATGGCGTTGAATGTTGGCCTTTAAAAGAAAAGCATAATACTAAGTTAAGTGTTGCCGAGATGAAAATGATTAGGTGGATGAGTGGTTTTACACTTAGAGACCAAATGCGAAATGAATATATTTGTGATAGANTAGTAGAATTCAAGTTGGTTCGTTGAAGTGGAGGAATGCTTCGAGCCTTTTGTGTGATAAAAAAGTACCGCTTAGACTGAAAGGAAAATTTTATAAGATGGTGGTGAGACCTGCAATGCTCTATGGCGCTGAATGTTGGCCTTTAAAAGAAAAGCATAATACTAAGTTAAGTGTTGCCGAGATGAAAATGATTAGGTGAATGAGTGGCCTTACACTTAGAGACAAAATGCGAAATGAATATATCTGTGATAGAGTTGGTGTAGCTCCTATGAATGACAAAATTAGAGAGTTTTCTTAGATGGTTTGGTCACATTAAGTGTCGACCATCTGATGATCCGATTAGGAGAGTAGATGTTTTAGATTCGACTTATGTTAAGAAAGGCAGAGGTAGACCTAGGAAGACTTGGGCTTATTGTATAAAAAATGATCTTAATTTATTAGAACTAAATGAAAATATGACACTAAATAGGACACAATGGTGAAGAAGGATTCATGTAGCCGACCGCACGTAGTGGGATTAAGGTTTTGTTGTTTTTTGTTGTTGTTTTTGTAGAAAACCAATAAAGGGGAGAACCTTAAGGCCTAGCCGTTTAAGTGACTTCATTTCGTAAATTGAAGCTCAGAAACATTTGTCATAATTCTAAGTGGTATCCTAAAATAGTGATGGAAATTTTGATAGGCAATGATTTTGTTGAGTTGACATTGGACGATGATAGATGTTGGTGTCTGATTATGACGATGGCTAACATCAATATTTGAAAATATAAGTTGATGGTGGGTGTCAGCATCAAATGATGGGATACGATAGATGTCTGGAAAGATGGATGACAAAACTAATCAAATGACAAGCAATGTCGATTGTTTGTATTAGTGGACAACAGGCGATGTAGGCTGTCGAAATCATTTGGTAATAGTCATCTTCATTTTTCAATTATCACAGTGATCATCATCATAGAATGCTGGATGCTAGAAGGTGGTCGACATTGTTCTCCTCGTAGCCGGAGGGGAGATGGTGTGACTAGGAAGGGCAAACCAAAAGTCTAAATAGGCAAAATCCCAAAAATAGTTAGGGCTCCAAACAACTCTCAAACATCTGGAATTCTTCATCTGGGAATGGCCTCCACAAAAAATCTTTTTAATGTGTAAAAATAGGATTTATTTATAAATTTATTAGTGGAGTACTTCAATTATTTCTTCAAAAAATTAGACTCTCTATTAGATTGTCCAAATAGATCACGTTTCATGACTATATTTTTTTGTGTCTATTAGTTCTTTGATGAACTCAAAATTTAACAAATTTAAGTCATCTGATTCGTTTCGCTAAGCTGCATGTTTTGACTGCATGCACATAAACTGTATTCTTCATTTCACACCTCAAACAGTTTTAAAAAGCTTTCGGTTATTCTTCTAAGTACTTATTTAGGCTCATTTAGACGTTGGTCAAGAGTTCCTTGATGTCATTGGTTTGTCTCATTGAACCATACCATCTTGATTATAAATTTATTGATAAGGTCGTCCCAATGATCTCATGCTGAATTCCTAAATTTTTTTCTTCAAAATGTACATGTTCTTTGATGTCTGAAAACTACTTGAAAATTCATACATGGCTATATAAATTTTCTAGAATGCATTTCAGTTGCCCCTATTTTATGATGCCAAACTCTGCCAAATCTGAAAAAATCCCAATCCTAAAAATTTGTTGATACTAAATTACAACTTTGAGGTAATTTAAGGGATGGACAGTCTTTAATGTTAATGTGAACCTCCCATAGAAACCATGAGCCAAGTTACTCCCTCAACCATGTTCGCCATTCAGTGGAGTTGGCATGTCTTTCAAGTACAAATTTAAGGAAAAACAAAGCTCAAAATTCTTCAAATTATTTCAAATTCTACTTCGAAGGTCTTATCAGATCTAATAATTACCATAATTTAATTTTTGATAATGAAAATGGTTTGTAGAGGCCCAAAAACACTTGAAAAGGCTTATCAAGATTCAAAAATGAACCCGAATGACCTTGATACGATCTGACGTCAAAATCGACACGCTTTTCTACAGAAATTAGGGCAAAAATTAATTTCCTTCATTAATTTAATTAACTCAACAAAAATACAAAAGACAAGCACCTATAATTGAAGAGGTAGGCAATCTCTCCCAATTCCTACAATTCAAGAGGTAGAAAATCTCTCCCTAACGCTAAACCAACCCTAGACATAATAAGCCTATTTATACAAAAAAAAAAATATATTAATAAAATTCTAAATTGCCCTTAGGTGTACGAAACACAAATTTGCTCTTAGGCTATGCTAGGCGCCAACGTATCAGATCCCGACCAAGCATTGTTAGGCAGAAGCCATAGTCGATGCTGCTCATGTTACATGGGGTCCAGGAGCTGCAAAGCTTCTAATTTATGCATTTTTTAAATATTTCCTTTTATACACTTAAAAAAAGGAAAGCAACCAATCCCCTTTTTTAATCATTCTGAAAATGTCATAAAGTTTCAAAATAAATTAAAAAAAATCTTCCTCTTTCTCCCATAATTCTCTTTTAGGTTCTAGAGTATTAGAGCATAATTTTCTTCACTCAGCTCCATTTATGTCATGAAAAGAATCAAAAACT
>JXCR01144669.1:0-45722 GCA_002079205.1 Phalaenopsis hybrid cultivar | reverse complement strand
TACTAAATAATTATCAAAATTGCCTTGTTTTAAATTTGTAAATTTATTTTGGTTTATTGCAGGTATTTGTATTTCTTTGAGAAAGGAAACCTTCAGATCACATGCTCTGCAATTGACGATCTGATTGAATTAATCATGACGGAAATGCAAAGTGATAATAACTCAACTTCAGTTCCATCTGCTGATCCTTTCTTTTCTAGCACGCTTCGATATATTCAGTTCCAGAAGCAGAAAGGCGATTCCTTTGGCGAAAAGTATGAACCAATTATGTTGCCCAGGTAATAAATTCTAAATTTCATTTTCCTGAAAAACTATATAATTCGAAATTGGGAGCAAATTACAGACTCTAAAATTGTAAATTGTTGATAGTTTTTTTTTTTTTTTTTTGTATTTACTTCATTCTTGGTGCATTCGTTTTCAAGGCTTCTGTAGTTGATTGCTTGAAAGATATGTTTACTGCCTATGGGGAATTGGGGATGTAAAGGTTTGTGGGACAGTTAATATTTATATTATTTACATGTCTAACACTCGAAGTGTGATATTTACATTTATAACACCTTGCTGTTATAAACCTATGCATGAAAAGGCATGTGTCACTTTTAAAAAGGTACTGATGGTGATATTTTTTATTTTATTTTAAAAATTTGAGTGTTATGTTTGTAAATATCAATGTTTTGATGTTAGATACGTAAATGCACAAGAATAGTGTGGTATGTACGTATATGCCCCCTAATTTTTATTGCATGTTAGAATATTCATGATTTTAGAGATTTTTATTCAAGAGCACTCAAATTGATTTCATGGGTGTAATTAACCAAGCTAGAGTTAGCATGAATGGTCTTTTAAATCTAGATAATTAGCGTATGAGAAAATATTTTGGGTGAGAAGGTCTTATGATGAAATCTTTCTTGCAACAATCATAAATTTCTGGGGCAATATAGAACACCGAAAAAGATTGCTATTTACGAATCAATTATTCTCTTTCATTCATTTTTCAAGTTCTAACTCAAATACCAGAATTCATGATAAAACCTCAAGCCATGTTTTTTCATTTTTATCAAATTTTCAATTGTTTGATCATGACACACATAAATCATCGATTCGATAGTTTAAAAACTCATCCGGTTGCTTGATTTGTAAATGTCAATGTTTGAGATATTCTGTATGTAATTATCCCTATTTTGTTTTTTGGAAAACGGCTTTGAAAGTACATGTTTTTGTGTTAGATTTAATGATGTTGTGGAGTTAATGATGCAACAAAGCAACTATACAATGATTTTTTTTTTTTTTTGAAGAACAATAGTGACCAGATAACTGGGGAGTATTTTAGTGAAGGTTTTGAAGTAGGCATTAAAAATATTAAAATTGTTTGGAGATTTCTTTTTAGATATGAGATGTGCGAGAGCTAAAGTAATTGTTCTGCAAAATTTTCAAGGCATGTTCTATATCTCCAAGTAGTCAATGAGTGCTGATAATAAAATAACAATTTAATTGCAGAATTTCATTTTTTTATTTACAAAATTCCAACATTACTAAAACCGCCATTACCACTAATTAATTTTTTTTTTTAATTTTATTTCTATGCTCATAGCTTTTTTGTGGATCAAGTTACACCGAAAGGAATCCAAGCTGTGGTGATTTTTGTTTTGTGTGCTTGGGAACCAACAACATTTATGCCAAATCAAAAAAAGATGCTTTAGTGTAGAGTATAAGTTTCCTTCATCTTTAATGGAGTGAAGTGTCAAAATACTCCATGAATATTTATATAGGGTTATTTTGGTCCTAGAGTTTATGAAAATTGTCAAAATACTCCATGAGTATTTTCATGCTGATCTAATTCAAAAAGTGATGCAATAATTGAGTTGAATTTCACTCTTAAATTGTGGTGTGAGACATTCTTAATGGGATTAAAGCCTAAAAGTAGATATGTGCTTGTATTTTAATGAGTTAGAATGTGATTTGTAGGTTTGGTAAAGAGGTTACATGATTTTTGGGATTTGGTGGACGGAATGCAAAACTTGCTGGGGGTGATTTGGCATATCAACTTAGGGAATGGATTTTAAGTAGTTTAGTCGGATGAAATCTATGTTAGATGGCTAGCTTAGGAAGTTAACTTATGACCTATATTAGATGGCAAAAATTTAAGGTCATTGTATATCCAAAAATGGTCTACATGAATGTCGAGACAATCTAACGATCTGTATTGAAAGAGGTAAAAAGAAATGTCAACTCATCGGCAGTTAGCCGACCAAAGGGTTGTGCAACCGGCCATAGGGATTCTGATTAACCAAAGGTCAGTTTGATAACCAAAGGGTCACTCAGATCGATCAGTGAAGACATTCGCATCAAATGACCGAACAAAAGGCTAATGTCCCCCAACATTCTCACAACTACCAACGTGAGACTCTCTCAACAACTCCCCCAAAGTTCTCCAAAAATCACCACCAAAGGTCTATAATCAAGCAAGCTAACCGGCCACATTAGGGCTGACTGGTACCACTTTCAAAATCGATTAGCTTCTCAAAGCAAAGAGTAACCGCACCAAGCAAACTAATTGATTGATGCCATTTTGATTGATTGGCCCAAAGATCTGCTGAACAGAAGGTCCAGGCTAGATGAAAATGTATCATAATCAGTTACAAATATGAAAAAGGCATAATAAAATATCATAATACCCTTGCAACGTCTCTATTAAAGTAGAGGTTTAGCCCTTTATCATATATAAATAAGGGCTCATAGCATGTATTAAGGGCTTTTTGGCTCTTCTCTTTAGGCCCACTCTTGTAGGGAGATCTCTCCCCCCTTCTCTCTTGTAATTCCCAGTTACAACATTTAAAATGGGTCACAAAGCCCAGAAATACACCATTTTGCCCCTATGGTCTGTGTGTTATTCATTTTTCCCTCTCCATCTCTTTCTCTCCATGTCTTTTTGGCATACATCAATTTTACGTCATTTTACCTGCATTTTACATCTTAATTTTTTTTATTCATCACAGATTTACGCTTGAGAAATGTATTTTGTCCATGTTCTAAGGGATGCAGGAATTGAACGTGAACAAATTGGAATGAGAAAATTCAGCAGAAAAGTGCCTGAAGCGGCGTGACCAAGCCATTGATTGAACCAAGCTTGCATGACCACACCCAAAAATAGCATAACCACATCATATATTGTAATAGGGCAGCATGACCATGCCGACCCCAACAAAAGAACGGTGTGACCACGCTGGAAACGGGTGTGACCATGTCGAAGAGTGGGAAAAACTTTATAAAGGAAATTTGATGGATCAACCCATGATTTGTCCTATAAAATCGAATTTTAGGCTTCTAAGAAGAAGTACTGCAGCAGAGAAGGCTGGAGGCTGAACAAATAGAATGTGGGAAAAGATTTAAGGGATCTCTTCAGGGTTTTCTTCCTCCTTGGGTTGAAATCTTCAAGGGATAGTTTTTTTTTTTTTACTTTGTACGTTGTGAGAGATTTTTTATGAGAGGGGAAGTTGTTGGCTTTGTTGGGGAAACAATTTTTTTTAATCTTTTCACATTTTATGTTGTTTGCAATGGAATTTATTGTGGAGTTTTTCGCTATGGTTTGCTCTGTAATGATCAACTAAGCTTTTTTTCGTGTCTCTATGATGTAGGGAGTAGTGGATTTATAGTTAGTTTTTTGTAATGTTTTTCCATTAATCATTTTCTTGAGCTTTTCATGACATATGTTGTTGGTTAAACTCCAGCCTTCATTTACTCCTAGTCTAGCCAATTAGGAAGTTAAAATATTTTGTGAAAGTATGACCTCTAACATTGCGTTGTGGAAACAAATGGTTAACCACAAAATTATGTGATGATAGACATATTTCAGTGGAATTCTGCAATCATCTCGGGGGTTTGGAAAAGTCATGTGGAATGCCATGAGGATTGAGGAAGCTTCAACTTCATAAATTCTAGGTTTCTTTTGACCAAGACATAGGCATAAGGAATATCTTATCCCCGATTGATAACAATCATGTACGAAAACATCTAGGAAAACCATGATCGTCATAATCCTCAAATCACAAAGACATAGACATAAAGAATATCTTATCCCCATTGACATCAATCATGTACGAAAACATCTAGGAAAACCATGATCGTCATAATCTTCGAATCACAAAGACACGAGCCTCGTCTATCTTGAAGGAACTCACAAATTTTTCCGTCTATTTTTTGCTTTCCATTACCGACAAATATTTTGTTTTGCTAGGACCTTAAGACTTAAAAACCTTCATTTGATAATCGTCAAGCTAGGTTAATTGAATTAGTAAACTAGAGTTTTTCTGTGGAAGTAAATATTACACTTTCTCTGTGCGATCGATACACAATGCTCTTGAACTGCATTGCTACTTGACACATGCACTTGCATTGTACGGGCTTACGCCCCAGTAAGTTTTGGGGCGTCAACTTTTTGACGGCATTTTCGTGGAAATGCGTTAATAATCGTTTCTGCTTCTAGGAAAACGTTAGTTGAAAATTTTAGGATCTAAGTTCGACACATTTTATTTTCTTATTTTTGTTTTATATTTTTCTTTTTTTTATTGCATCTGTATTGTTGTTGTATCTTTTTGCATGTGCTAAAAATTTAAAAAGCCAAAGAAATATATATAAAGCCAACAAGCCAAAAATATTTTGTTGTTAAAATTTTATTTTACTTTCTTAAGAAAGCCAAAAATATTTTGTTATTTTTATCTTTATTTTGTTTATAATTTTATTTTGTTCTTATGATTATGTTAATTTTGAAAAAAAAATGTTTCAACATATTGGAATGTTTGTCACTCAGGAAAAACAATTTAGACCCTTGCAAGATTATATTGACTCATTAATGGCTAGCAGTCACGTGAATTTTGAATAACCTGGCATATGGGCTAGTTTTGATCACCCCTCCTCTAATAACTATTGCCCTAATTAGACTATTTACCCAAACTCTAATTTGAACATTAGTAATGTTAGTGTAGGAAACTAAGTTTTGGGGAGAACTCAAGCCAACCTTATAGAAAATTGATATAGTTGGGGCAGGAACTACATTTGTCAAATTTAATTTTGAGAAATCACATCAAAACCCCATTTCAAATAGGATAAACCTGATGTTCAAAGAATTGCTAGCAAATTTGAGGAATGAATCCAACACCTACACCCAAAGTTGGTCGACCCGCCCAAGCTTCAATTCGAACAATAATAACCATAGTGTAGACAATCATTAATGGGAGAGCACCCAAGCTTATCCTGCAAGAAGTTAGAATAACTAAGATAGCGACTACCCTAAAAAATGAGCATTTGAATGAATTAGCAATAAATATATTGAATCAATTACAAAGTCAAACTACTGAATTAAGAAACTTAGAAAATCAATTGGAGTAGTTTGTTAGCGTAGAAACCAAAAGTATGTCAGGGGTAGTAGAGGGCCATAATGTTGAATTTGAAGAGTTGATCCCTGAAGAGCATGCTGAGTTGGATGATTTTTGTTGGAAGATGAATGAGGAAGATCTTCTCTTCTTTTCAATGCACCACCTTGCATTATGTGGGAGATAGTTGAGCCAAAAATATCACCCACAGAAGTGCCCCAAATGGAAGAATTGGAAGACAACTCCAGGAAAAAGAGTAACACAGTAGAATCTGATCCAAAACCTAAAGAGTTAGTATACCCTGATTTATGTTTTATGGACCCATTTCTTGCAATTATTAGAGAAAATAATAATCTGCAAAAAAAGAGAATTAATTGAAAGAATTTTGGATTTAGAAAGTACCATTAAGAATGTTCATCTAAATAAACCCCTGCATACCCTCTGGATGACTATTATAGGAACTAAGAAGGAAAAGTTGCTCAGAAATTAAAATTTGATGACTTGGTAGAAATTCCAAGATCCACAAAAAATTGGGGGATTGATCGAGGTTTGCTAAATTGGTAATTTGATCCTAGATGAAGCCTTTTTCCTCAGGCAGGGGGCGTTAAACTAACTTGGGAAGCAATTCAGATGTTATCTAATGTGTTCATTATGCTTTTCCTTTCTGAATTTTGTGTTGAAATTGGTTTTAAAATTTGCTTTGAAATCAATGTAAATTTTCATTTGAATCAGTGTTAAATCTTGTTTCTTTACAAAGTAGCACTAAATTGAAATTCTCACCGCATCATGAGTTCTTACCCAATTACTGAGATGTTTTACTTTCTGAGGGTCATGTGATATAGCCTATCTTTACCTTTTCTTGCATGTACTTACTTTGTATCTTTATTTTCTTTAATGCATGTATTGAAAGAAAGAAGATTGGGGGAGGTAGTACTTCACCCCATTACGAACCTAATGGGTAGTTCATATAG
This sequence comes from Phalaenopsis hybrid cultivar, assembly GCA_002079205.1. Classification (NCBI taxonomy): domain Eukaryota; kingdom Viridiplantae; phylum Streptophyta; class Magnoliopsida; order Asparagales; family Orchidaceae; genus Phalaenopsis; species Phalaenopsis hybrid cultivar. The sequence continues at coordinate 39,382 of JXCR01144669.1, read as the reverse complement.
CTCGACAAAAGATTTAAACTCATTATGTAAACTCATGTTAGGACTTTTGATAATTCAAACTGCTTATCATGAATTTTTAAAAGCAGATAAATATCATTATAAAGGATTAACTTTAACGGGTTAATAATACAATTTCAGAATTTAACAACTTCAAACTTTACTTAAAAGAACCCATAGATTATTAAAAAGGTGTGACTCATATATTGAGTAGCAAACCAAATATATCTTTGATATTTTTCAATCTATGTTAACCAAATTAATGTGATCTTAAGTTTTAACTAGAAAAGATAATTTGGAGGCAGAACATTAAAAATATCAAGTATTAGTCTTATTGCTTAAGAAACATTACCCTTCTTCACATTTAAAAGTTAGAAAAGAAAAAATTGCTAACTAGATATAGAATTCTCTAGAAAAAAAAAAGAAAAAAGTGAAAATGAATAAAAAGGAAAAGCAAAATAAGTGAAAAATCCCTGAAAAGATGCTTGAAGTTGGCATAACAAAAATTCAAAAACAAAATGTAAATAAATTAGAAGAGGGTCTAGTGAGACTTGAGAGTGATAAACTTTGTCTTCTTTCTTTAATTAAAACCACGTTAAAAGTATTTTCAAGGGCAAGAATTAAGTGAACATTGAGTTGTCTAAAATCCATTGAAACTGAAATAAAGAAAGTAATTTTAAATCACACCAATGTAAGGATCNTTAAAAATATCAAGTATTAGTCTTATTGCTTAAGAAACATTACCCTTCTTCACATTTAAAAGTTAGAAAAGAGAAAATATCTAACTAGATATAGAATTCTCTAGAAAAAAAAAAAAGAAAAAAGAGAATGAATAAAAAGAAAAAGCAAAATAAGTGAAAAATCTCCGAAAAGATGCTTGAAGTTGGCACAACAAAAATTCAAAAACAAAATGTAAATAAATTAGAAGAGGGTCTAGTGAGACTTGAGAGTGATAAACTTTGTCTTCTTTCTTTAATAAAAACCACATTAAAAGTATTTTCAAGGGCAAGAATTAAGTGAACATTGAGTTGTCTAAAATCCATTGAAACTGAAATAAAGACATTTAAGGTTTGCGAAAGAGATTTTAAATCACACCAATCTAAGGATCTATGGAATCTTCTTAAAAAAAGGAATGAAGGAAATTATGGAAAGGTCAAGCTGTTAACCATTAAAGTAATTGATCCTAATGAAGTTTAAACACTTCTATTTAGTCTTGATTAACAGGTAGAACATTTAAAAACCTACAAGTGTACAATCACAATTCATAATAATCCAAACTGAGCCTTCTGATTACTTGAGAGCAAGTAATATGGTAAGTTTGGTGGTATTGACATGTGTAAAGTTTGTCTTTTTACATGCTATGTTTCCTGAGTTTTACATCTTTTTACATGTCGTTGGTTTTCTGTGATGTTTTTTTGTTAATTATTTTTTTGAGCCTTTCATGACATATATATATATATATATATATATATATTAAAGAAAAGATTGATCGACGTGTGGAGCCGCCAATCAACCTCTTTGCGCTAACCCCCGCTAGGTCTGGGGGCCAACGCGGTGTGCAAATAATTTGAGTACCACACCCTACACACGGGAGAATTTGAGCTGGAGACCCGAGGGGACTTACGAACTTCAATGAGGTATATATTGCCTTCAATAAATATTCTATTCATAACTGAATTTTCCTTATAAAGTTAAGGTTTGTAGAAATATTTGAGGTAAATTGGGCAATCATCTATATAGATTGATTAAATCCTAGATCCTCACTTCTAAAGATAAAATATTTAACTTTACCTAATTTGGGCTTCAAAAGCTTTATTTTTTATTTGAGGCTTATGCTAAAGAATAATGTTAAAGAATAAAGGAGTGATACTAAATTTTATTGATTTACATATTTATAACTTAATTTTTATTGTGCTAACAAATTTCAAGGCATGATGGTTTGAATTGAGAATAAATTTCATGAAAACAAGATTCTTTCATTAATAGCTCTTGGATTAAAAGAGAACTTAAGACTGACTTTTTTTTAATATTAATGGAATATTGTTGTTTGGGTTTAGTTTTATGGAAGATTTTTCAATCATCTTCTAATCTAATTGAAATCATATGATAACAATGTTTTTGGTCAATTTAGAAAAAATTACTCACTAGACAAAGGGTATGTTTGGTGCAGCTGTAGCTTATTGAATAATCTGCTAATAAACTAAGTGCGGTGGCTATTACAAATTTTTATTTTTTTAGAAAAACCAAATCATTGTCAATAAGCTCCCACCGGTGCGGTGTGAAAACATTATTTTCTCGCATAAGTTGTCAAAACGCAACTTACCCAAAGAGGTCAGGCGTGTTTTCAAAACGCCACCGCACCAAACAAGCTGCCCCAAACGGACCCTAAACTCAGCATATTATCTATTCATGGAATAAAAAATGTATATTTAATAGTGATTTTATTTATTTCCTTGCTATGAACTCACATTCACCATACTGTCTTTCCTAAAAGTTTTGAAAATATGGACTAGAAAAGGACAAAGACTAGATTGTGTAATGTCACTTGATTTCATCATGTTTAGTAGGATTCATTTTGTAGTGTGAAGTTGGGAGCTTGTAACTAAGTCAATAGCACGTTGAACAATTCTAAGAAAATGTAGTTATAAGAACACTAGGGAAATAATTAAATTTAAATATCATAAAAAGTGTCAAATTCATTATCAATGTAAAGCCAAAATTTCTAAGACGACAAGTTTAGATTAAAAAAAGTACTTAAAAGGCAAATAAAGTTTGATTTCTCCCAAGAGTGAAATTTTCTTTGAAGAGTGGGGCACCCCATTATGAATTTTAATTTAAATTAAATTTTAAGGCTTTGATTCAAATTTTAATTTAAATTGGAGTTAAAGTTTGAATTTATAGTTAAATAAATTTTAAACTTCAATTTGGATACATGAGAAATTAACTTTTAATTCAATCAAAATTTATTATCTTAAATTAAATATAAACTCTCCCTTGACACTTAAATATGTTATAAATATAAAGTTACACGATCACATCTAGGGGTGTAAACGAGCCGAGCACAAGTGAGCCACGAGCGGCTCGTTTATTTTTCGAGTNCATGTGACAACTATACATTTAATTTCTTGCAAAAAAAGAGTCCAGAAAAATGATTCCATAAAATGAAAGAGAGGGCGGAGAAAAGGTCAAATACAGGGTAAGGGCATGGAAAAATGTTGATGAAAAGAAGTCGTCACCATCGACAACATTATAAAAGGAAAGGATACATTATAGTTTTCATAAGGTACGGAAATGGAAGAATGAAACTGCTTGGATTGATGGTACCGATGGGAAGTAGGTATTATGTAGAAGTTGAATGCATTTATTCTTTATTGTGCTACCGGTTGTTATAAGTACTAGTTCTTAACGGATTGTCATGATATACCACTCACGAGGAGGGAGAGCATTAAATATTTGCTAAAAGATTTGGCAATATGCTAAAATGCATAATCAAGTTAAAAGATGGTGTTTTATTTCTTGTCATGCACCAAGCACATGATGCTTGCCTTGCTATTTTCTCAATAATTATAATGTGCAAATCTGTTTCGAGTTAAAATGTTAATTATTTTATCGAACCATTTAACTGATCAACTGTTTTTAGCTTTTTGCAATATTTGGCGTCCTATATTGTCATAAAAAAATTAATTGATAGTGATTTTGCTTGTACAGATTATTTGTACTGTGAGGAAGCATATTCTTCTTGGGGGACCTAAACGCCTTGCTTTCACCATACCTCCCTTGATATTTTCTGCCCTCAAGGTCTGTTTATCTATGCAATTACATGAATGCATTATAGTGCAGAATTGATGTCTCGACTTTCATATGTCCCATCAAAAATTATAATCTATAATTGTCTGAAAAATGACCGTTGCAAGTTCTTGAACTTTCTGGTTTTTTAAATGTATGTAACTTAAGAGTAATGTAAAAGGTGACTAATCAATTTATTTTGGCTTGAACTTTTTAGTGCTTCATGCTTTAGAAAATCAGCCTAAACATTATAGCGCTGAAAAATTTTTCATAACTTCATAATGTAGGGAAAAGTCAGAAACAATTAACTTTGTAGGATGAATAATAGCTCCAAGAGTATTTGTTGGATTGAACCATTAAAATTTTAGCTGCAATAATTTTGTTGCTCCTGCAAAGCAAAGTTTCATAAATCGGATTGGAACGATGTATGCTATTTATGTATAGATAATGATGTCTAATGAATAAGTACAAGAATTTTTTTCTTAAATCCTTATGTTTTAAATGTCTGTCTTATTTTTATCAGAACTGATATTTTGATGCTTAATACTTTCTGTTGTATATTGAAGGAAAAAAGATAAAACGCCGGTAAATGTGTGAGGGCCAATATATGAACTGTAAGCCTTAACAAATTATGGTCTTTGGGAGTGATAAGTAAAAATTTGATGCAGTAGCTATTGTAAGGTCAAGAATATATATTTTTTGGTTCTGCCTATGAATCCTGATTTCCTATTTACTTAGGATGAATGCTACGAGATATATTAAACCTATTATTTTATCTATTCTTTTTTTGTGCATGAGAAATCTATTTCAAAATTCCTGAAGATAACACTTATTGTCATAATAATTAGCCTTATCCTAACTATTGGGAGTTAATTTTATGAATCCTTATTTTTCATTTGTTCCATTTGGGTGTTTCTATACTATTAAATATATTCTTTCTAAATCATTTTTTATTAATTTACTATTCATATAATCTTAGGTCTTACATGTTTCCCCTTCTAACCCTTAGACACTACTTCTATGTACTCATTCAATTGGTACATTTTTTAACTTACGCGGGAGTTTCCCACTCAAACATTTGTGTGGTACTATAGTTGCTACAGTTGTGTGGGATTCACTGTCGTATGAGACGTGTTGAAATAGCCTCGTTTTCTTTTCTTATGCTTTCTTTTCTATTATCCTTCGTTCATTTTTTGTCCTTTTCTATATGTGGTGTATTAGGGTTTGAAAGGGAGGCTTTGTTGTGTCTCTATTTAGGATATTTGTCGACGCTTGTTTCTCCCTTCGAGGGCTGTGTTTGTGGATTTGAGTGGTGCGCCAGCTATGTTTTTTTCCCGAGGTGATAATTATTTTCTCTATGCTCTTTCACACCCCTCCCATATCACTCCCGACCACTTCGTCCCTGTTGCATCCACCCAGGACAACAGCTATTAATGTTTTTTTTTTTGGTTGGCAGTTTCCCCATTTCTAGCCGCCTCCCTCCCTTCCCTGCCTCGCTGACATCCCACAAAGCCAACTCCACCCCTTCCCAACCTTCCCGCATCACTCCCAGTCGCTGATCCTCGCTGCCACCATCTGGGAAACAACAACTGTCCCGCCATCATTCTGACTTGCTGCCGCCTGAACTGCAGCCTATCCTGCTGTCCTTGCAGTACCTGCTTTCTGCCCCCTCACCTGACAACACTCCTCTTGTTGTCCTGCAGTCCACATCCCTTCCCCTTCGCTGCTCCTCGCTTCTCAACCACCCACAACCCATTTCCAACCACCTACCTTCGCTCCCCAACCACCTAGCTGACCTCCACCACCCATGGATCAAGCCTTAGTGTGAGTTTGTGTTGTGTTTGTTGTAATTTCTCTTTCAAGTATGGTTGATTGTAACTACCTATTTGTTTTCATTATTAATGTTTGTTTTTTCTATTGTGGTTTAGGTTAACTTCGGTATCATGGCATATGCATTCAAATCATCTACGTATATTTTTAGATATGTTATGTTCAACAAATGTTACCCCAACTATTTCCTCTTATGTGATAACATTTAAATTTAACTTCAACAGATTGTATTTGTTTATATTTGACTTTTTTGATATTTGCACTAATTAATTAGAATTTGTGATATTATTTTAGAATATTTTTATATTGAATACTTTCAGCATGGTCAACAGCAGTATATTTTCAATTACGTTATGTTCGAAAAATATTACCCTAAATATTTCCTCTAATATAATAAAGTATAAATTTACATTCAAAGGATTGTCTTTGTTTATATTGGCTCTTTATATTTGCAGCAGTTTATTAGAATTTGTGAAATTCTTTGAGAATATTTTTATATTGAATACTTTAACCATAGTTAACTGCAGTATGCTTTTGACTTGTAGTTGCTGAGACGTTTGCAAGTTCAAAACAGAGATATGGATGGGGATGATATTCGTTCCACTACAAAGAAAATATTTCAGATATTGAATCAGGTTAGTATTCTTGATTGGTAGTGTTCATGTATTCAGTTAGAATGTGATTTCTCTTCTCATGGTTATTGATAGTTCTAAACACAAGTCTACAAATCCTTCCTGACACATCCAAACCATCCTACCCAATTTCACTTAAAATCCAAAAAGATGGGTATGGGATGAAGAAGCTGAAACATGCACGAGCTTCCTTTTATGATGGAAGCACATGAAAAGATACTCTGCGACTTACGTGCACCTGCTTATCAGACAACACTTTGCTTAATTTAGATAATGTTCTCTTAGTTTTCTTTGTAACAGTGTATAGAGTAGTATGTACAATTTAAATTGCTGTTGTATAAAGTTTTGTCTTGATGTGGGGGAAGGAAGTGGTCTCGCTTGTATAGGAGTGCTGATTGGAGTGCACTCCTACATTCCAGCGGTATCGAGAAGTTGAAGAACGTACCTGTTCTGGTAAGAATTGGCTGTTTTTTGAACCTCGATACCCAAAAATACACCCAATTGGTCCTAGATGTTTCAGCTGGAACTGGACAGACGTGTGGTCGGTCATCTTGAAGATGGCCGTGGGATTATTGCCTGTAATGATAATGTCATCTGCGTAAGTCAAGACAAACATTTGAACATTGTCTTGATTTAATATTAGTAGAGACGGATCTGCTTTGCTGATGTGAAAACCGCTCTTGATGAAGAACTCAGAGAATGTTGTAAACCACTGCCGTGGGGCCTGTTTGAGGCCATTTAGAGATTTCTTGAGCAAGCACACATGGTGGGGAAATTGGGGATCATTGAAGCCTGATGATTGTTTCATGTAAACCTGTTCGTTGAGGGTATCATAGAGATAGGCATTTGATATGTCAGAACATTCCATTGGTGATGAAGAGCAATAGTGAAGAACATACGAATGGTGGGAGTTTGGCGACTGGGTTGAAGGTTTCACGATAGTTGACACCAAATTCTTGTTGATGACTTGAGCGACAAGGCGTTCCTTGTATCGTGTCACCTGACCCATGGGATTGAGGTTGGTTGTAAATGTCCACCGAGAGCCAAGTATAGGCTGATTTTCTGGAGGAGGTACCAATATCAAGGTTCCCTGTCTCTGTAGGGCAATGAATTATTCTATCATGGCCTGTCGCCACTGTGGGTGTTTTTGGGCTTGCGTGAAGCACGTAGGATTAGGTGAGGCGTGAATTTGGTTAAAAATATTTATTTTCTGGATGGGTTTTAGGTGTCCAGTCTTGGACAGAGTAACCATTGGATGCTTAGGAGGGCTTACAACATTGGAAGGTGGCGGTATGGGAGGTGGATGTAGATGACTATCTGTAAGTGGACAGGATGGAGTTGCGATTGGGGATTTACTGGTGGAAAGATTGGGAGATATGGAGGATAGGTATAAATGGTGGGTGTGAGTAAGAATGTAGTAGTTGGGTTTATTTGCTGTTGTTGTGGTACCTTGGCAAAAAGTTGGAGGAAGGGAAAGGAATTTTCATCAAATATCTTGTGTCTAGAAATGAATATTTTGTTGGTGATGGGATTGAGACGTTTGTAATCCTTGTGTTGTAGTTAGTAGCCCGGGAATATGCATTGAACGGAGTGAGGTTTAAGTTTATGTGATGTTTGAGGTTTCCTCCAATGATAGTATGAGCACCCAAACACTCAGAAATGCGTGTAGGTTGGTTTGGATTGTTGAAGATGCTCATAGGGAGAGATGTAATGAGTAGTTTGAGAGGACATTCTATTTTATGAAATAAGCTTCAAGGAGAAGAAAGTCGGTTCAGAAAGTATAGGGAACGTGGGCTTGGTGCAAGAGAGCACGAGTGGTCTCAATGAGATGGCGGTGCTTTCGTTCAACCACACCATTTTGTTCGGGTGTGTATGGGCATGAATATTGGTGAATGATGCCACATGATCAACAAGGAATTGATTTAGATTGTGGTTGTTGTACTCTCCTTCCCCATCCAAGTGAAGAATTTTTATTTGGTGTTGAATTGATGTTGGAGTAGGAGAATAAAATGTTTGGTAATTGTGTGGTTTGAGATTTTTTATGCATTAAGAAAACCAAACAGAATTTGGAGAAGTCATCAACAAATGCAATATAATATTTATAGCCTTGATAGGACAAAATTGGGGAGAACATCCCATTCTATTAGCTTGTATTTTTGTCCTATATTTGATACTAAGGTTTGTTTGTGACTCTTAGACAAATTGCAAATACTACAAAACCTGGAGTGGATGGTATATTTAAGGAATGGCGTTTGGAAATTGCTGAGATGATGTCGGGATGTGGATGACCCAATCGACGATGCCATAGCTCGGAATGTTGCATTTTAGAGACTGAAGAAGTCAATGCTTGTGGTAAAGTAGGGAAGGCAGGGGTGGAGTAGAGACCATTAGAACTGGCTCCCTTAAGAATCAGTTGTCTAGTCTTTGGATCAGATATGTAGAAACTGGAGGAGTCAAATGAGACATAAGATTGTTATCGTTGGTTAATTTGTGAGAAAGCAAAGGAGTGTGATGGATTTGAGAGAGTTTAAGCTTACGGTTTGGGGTAGGAAGGATGTCATCACCTTTGTGTTGAATTGGAATTGCTTGCCCATTGCCAACTAGTACTTGTTACGAGAAATGAGAAGGAGTCGGCTGTTGTAGTTGGCTGAGATCTGAGTTTAAATGTGTTGTTGCTCTGGAATCCAGTAGTGGGAATGTATTCCAAGTTGGTTCCATGCCAACGTATTGATTTTGAGTTTCCTGTTTTGTTGCACTTTTGGCATATCATGAGAGACTGAATTGATTGTCCCCCCCTCCCCCCCAAAGAACCTCTAGAATGGCCTCCACGTTGGTTGTCGATTGAGTTCTTCCTCGATTGTTGAATTGATCTCTTCCACAAGTAGCCGTGAGGGCCATTTGAGATTCAATGGAGTNTCGATTGTTGAATTGATCTCTTCCACAAGTAGCCGTGAGGGCCATTTGAGATTCAATGGAGTGGATGGCTTTAGCATTCTCATTGTTGATGTTGATCTCCTCAGTACAAAGGAGTGGAGTAGAGACCTCAAGTGTGATGGGCTGAAGCATAGTTGGAATAGAAGTCTTGAAGGCGTTGTAAGAAGAAGGAAGACCATTAAGGATGTATAGAATGACATCTTCTTGATCAAGTTTTGATCCACCAGCTGTCAAATTTCAGTCAAGTATTGTGCCATGGTGTTCCCCTTCTTTGAAATATGGTGTAATTCGTTCTTCAACTGAATCACACGAAATCTGTTCGTGATTTGAAACAAACGTCCTTGCGTTGTCCAGATGATTGCTGTAGTGTGAAGATGCTGAATGTGGGGCTGTAGTGTGAAGATGCAGAATTTGGGGAAGTTCAGTTAGGGAGATGGAGTATGAGGATGTTGTGAGTTTTTTACCTATGAGGTTCCATAAATGAAATTGTGAGTTTTTAGTACCAGCATTGTTTTCATCGGCGAATTATGGTGGACATGAGCAGCTGCCATCAAGGAACCTCATAAACCCATTTGCCATAAAGATTTTAAGAATTTGGGCACGCCAATCATGTTAGGTCTCGGTGGTTAGCTGGTTTTGGGTTAAATGNAAAATGAACCCAAATGACCTTGATACATCTGACGTCAAAATCGACACGCTTTTCTACAGAAATTAGGGCAAAAATAAATTTCCTTCATTAATCTAATTAACTCAACAAAAATACAAAAGACAAGCACCTACAATTCAAGAGGTAGGCAATGTCTCCCAATTCCTACAATTCAAGAGGTAGAAAATCTCTCGGTAACCCTAAACCTAACCCTAGACATAATAAGCCTATTTATACCCAAAAAAAAATAATATTAATAAAATTCTAAATTGCCCTTAGGTATATGAAAGACAAATTTGCCCTTAGGCTATGCTAGGCGCCAACGTATCAGACCCCGACCAACCATTGTTAGGCAGAAGCCATAGTCGATGCTGCTCATGTCACATGGGGTCCAGGAGCTGCAAAGCTTCTAATTTATGCATTTTTTAACTATTTCCTATTATACACTTAAAAAAAGGAAAGCAATCAATCCCATTTTTTAATCATTCGGAAAAATCTCATAAAGTTTCAAAATAAATTTTNCAAGGATCATCTATTCATTCCTTTCACTGTAGCTTTACACAAGTAGTCTATATAAAGTTATACAGGAAGATTCTGGAGGAATAGAAAGTGTGGGAGCAGGTAGTTGTAGTTTATGCATGTAATATGGGGGACCACAGAGGGTAATGTGTATCATGGTAATGGAGGAGTGCTGCTAATAATCTTGGTTTATATATTGAAAAGCATGAATTGATCACGTTTCATGTACTTTGAATGTTTTGAACTTTAATGCCCTGTTATTATTATGGCTGACATATTTGGACTATTTGCTTCAGAGTTCATCCTAACTCTTTTTGTACTTAATTCTTTGTGCTATATGTTTATGTAATCGAGACATACCATTACATTGTGAACGTTTGAACTCCAAGCTTTATATTTGGCGGAGCTACATTGACTGTTGTGCCCGTGTTTGTTTTATTTTCCATATTGAGACCAGACATAGTGTCATGCATAAATATGTTCTATAGTTGACATCTAAAGCCTCCTAGCTTGCTTCATTGGGTAAATTATATNAGTAATGACACCAGAAGTTTTTACGTGGAAAAACTCGTAAAGGGAAAAAACCACGGGGTCTGGCCCAGTTGTAAAAATCCACTATAGGTTGATGATTACAACAACTGATTGTCCCACAAACGGGAAATTGTTACTAGATTTTTCAAGTTATAATATCAAATGACGGCTTCCGGTCAGTGGTGGTCGACGACGATTGACATAATCAATTACGGTCAACGACTGTCGACGACGGTCAGTGGTGGTTGATGGCGACAATAGTGCTTGACGGCGGTCCGTGGTTATAGACGACAGTTGGCAATGGTCGACGACAGTCGGCAGTGGGACGGCAATCGACGGGTGTCGACAAGTTTTAAAAATTGCAGTCTACTTGTTTTTGCTTTGCTTTACTATAACAAGTTTTAAAAATTGCTACATTTTCCCTAGTTCTATGGTCTCTCCTGCTTAGATTTTTAGATGTTCTATTGCAATTTAGCTGCTAGATTATATGCCTAATGAAGAAAAATAATTGAGATGACTTAATGACTTACAATTTGAGAATATTATGGTGGTTTGGTGGTCTTTTGTGATGCGACAATTTGGTCAATGATTATTTGAGGTCATTTTCTTAATCTAATCCATATTGGATAATTACTGACAGCTGAGATTCAGCATTGGCATGTTTGAACTGCCACATTTGGTTTTTGTTGGACATTTACAGGAGGATGTACCTTGGTGTATGCTTTTTGCTGATGATATTTCTTCTTGTGGATAAGACGAGACAAAACGCCCAGAAAAAACTTAAACTATGAAGGTCTACATTGGAGTCTAAAGGCCTTCATTTGAGTAGAACTAAAATTGAATACATTGAATGTAATTTTAGTAGTAGTAGCTCTAGTGATAAAAAAGTAACTTTGGGTGATCAAATTATTAAAAGGTGTGAACGATTTAGATATCACGGGTCTGCTGTTCAAAGCGATGGGGATGTTATTAGTAGAATTCAAGTTGGTTGGTTGAAGTGGAGGAATGCTTCGGGCCTTTTGTGTGATAGAAAAGTACTGCTTAGACTGAAAGTAAAATTTTATAAGACGGTGGTGAGACCTGCAATGCTCTATGGTGTTGAATGTTGGCCTTTAAAAGAGAAGCATAGTACTAAGTTAAGTGTTGCTGAGATGAGAATGATTAGGTGAATGAGTGGCTTTACACTTAGAGACAAAATGCGAAATGAATATATCTGTGATAGAGTTGGTGTAGCTCCTATGACTGACAAAATTAGAGAGTTTAAATGAATATATTCGTGATAGGGTTGGGGTAGCTCCTGTGACGGACAAAATTAGAGAAAGTCGTACCATGATAGGGTTGGTGTAGCTCCTGTGACGGACAAAATTAGAGAAAGTCGTCTTAGATGGTTTAGTCACATATTAAACGTCGACCATTAGATGATCCGATTAGGAGAGTAGATGTTTTAGATTCGACTTGCGTTAAGAAAGGCAGAGGTAGAACATAGGAGACATGGGCTTATTGTATAAAAAATGATCTTAATTTACTAGAACTAAATGAAAATATGGCACTAAATAGGACAGGCTTATTGTATAAAAAATGATCTTAATTTATTAGAACTAAATGAAAATATGACACTAAACATGACTCAATGGAGAAAAATCTTATTGTATAAAAAATGATCTTAATTTATTAGAACTAAATGAAAATATGACACTAAATAGATATTGTATTAAAAATGATCTTAATTTACTAGAATTAAATGAAAATATGACACTAAATAGGACTCATTGTATTAAAAATGATCTTAATTTACTAGAACTAAATGAAAATATGACACTAAATAGGACGCTATTAAAAATGATCTTAATTTATTAGAACTAAATGAAAATATGACACTAAATAGGATGCAATATAAAAAATGATCTTAATTTATTAGAACTAAATGAAAATATGACACTAAATAGGACACAATGGTGAAAAAGGATTCATGTAGCCGACCACACGTAGTGGGATTAAGGCTTTGTTGCTGTTGTTGTTGTTTTTGTAGAAAACCAATAAAGGGGAGAACCTTAAGGCCTAGCCGTTGAAGTGACTTCATTGCGTAATTGAAGCTCAGAAACATTCGTCATAATTCTAAGTGGTCTCCTAAAATAGTGATGGAAATTTTGATAGGCAATGATTTTGTTGAGTTGACATTGGACGATGATAGATGTTGGTGTCTGATTATGACGATGGCTAACATCAATATTTGAAAATATAAGTTGATGGTGAGTGTCAGCATCAAATGATGGGATACGATAGATGTCTGGAAAGATAGATGACAAAACTAATCAAAGGACAAATAATGTCGATTGTTTGTATTAGTGGACAACAGGCGATGTTGGCTGTCGAAATCATTTGGTAATAGTCATCTTCATTTTTCAATTATCACAGTGATCATCATCATAGAATGCTGGATTCTAGAAGGTGGTCGACATTATTCTCCTCGTAGCCAGAGGGGAGATTGTGTGACTAGGAAGGGCAAACCAAAAGTCTAAATAGGCAAAATCCCAAAAATAGTTAGGGCTCCAAACAACAACTCCCAAACATCTGGAATTCTAAATCTGGGAATGGCCTCCACAAAAAATCTTTTTAATTTGTAAAAATAGGATTTATTTATAAATTTATTAGTGGAGTACTTCAATTATTTCTTCAAAAAATTAGACTCTCTATTAGATTGTCCAAATAGATCATGTTTCATCATGCTATAATTTTTTGTCTATTAGTTCTTTGATGATCTCAAAATTTAACAAATTTAAGTCATTTGATTCGTTTCGCTAAGCTGCATGTTTTGACTGCATGCACATAAACTGTATTCTTCATTTCACACCTCAAACAGTTTTAAAAAGCTTTCGGTTATGCTTCTAAGTACTTATTTAGGCTCATTTAGACGTTGGTCAAGAGTTCCTTGATATCATTGGTTTGTCTCATTGAACCANAAAAGGGAGCCGTAACAGCCCTAATCACATCACAAGATGAGAATCATCTCTCTCTCTCTCTCTTTCTCAATATATATATATATATATATATATATATATTATTTATTAATTTATTAATTTATTTATTTTTAAAATATTTAACTAATTTTCTTAATTTATAAATTTGGACTAAGCCTCAACGTAATATTTTCTTTAAAAAACGACTTAGTTCCACCCACCTGTATGCTGTAGAGAGAGAAAGAGGATCCGATATGCCATCCCCGTCCACGCGTTTGTCTGTCCTCCCTCCTCCTTCCTCCCAAACTNTTTCATTTGATAATCATCAAGCTAGGTTAACTGAATTAGTAAGCTAGAGTTTTTCTGTGGAAGTAAATATTACACTTTCTCTGTGGGATCGATATTTAGTGCTCTTGAACTGCATTACTACTTGATACATGCACTGACATTGTGCGGGCTTACGCCCCAGTGAGTTTTGGGGCGTCAACTTTTTTATGGTGTTGTCTTGGAAAGGCGTTAATAATCATTTTTGCTTCTAGGAAAACGCTAGTTGAAAATTTTAAGATCTAAGTTCGGCACATTTTATTTTCTTATTTTTGTTTTATAATTTTCTTTTTTTTTTAATTGCATTTGTATTGTTGTTGTATCTTTTTGCGTGTGCTGAAAATTTAAAAATCCAAAGAAATATATATAAAGCCAACAAGCCAAAAATATTTTGTTGTTAAAATTTTATTTTACTTTCTTAAGAAAGTCAAAATTATTTTGTTATTTTTATCTTTATTTTGTTTATGATTTTATTTTGTTTATGATTTTATTTTGTTCTTATGATTATGTTATTTTTGAAAAAAAAATGTATCAACATTTTGGAATGGTTGTTGCTCAGGAAAAACGTTTTAGACCCTTGCAAGATTATGTTGACTCATTAATGGCTAGCAGTCAAGTGAATTTTGAATTACCTGACATATGGGCTAGTTTTGATCACCCCTTTAATAACTGTAGCCCTAATTAGCTATTTACCCAAACTTTAATTTGAATATTAGTAATGTTAGTGTAGGAAACTAAGTTTGGGGAAGAACTCAAGCCAATCTTATAGAAAATTGAAACAGTTGAGGTAGGAACTACATTTGTCAAACTCAATTTTGAGAAATCACATCAAAACCCAATTCAAATAGGATAACCTGATGTTAAAAGAATTGCTAGCAAATTTGAGGAATGAATCCAACACATACACCCAAAGTTGGTCGACCCGCCCAAGGTTCAATTGGAACAATAATAACCATAGTGTAAACAATCATTAATGGGAGAGCACCCAAGCTTATCCTGCAAGAAGTTAGAATAATTAAGATAGCGACAACCCTAAAAAAATGAGCATTTGAATGAATTANTATATATATATATATATATATATATATATATATATATATATATATATATATATATATATATATAATATTAAAGAAAATATTGATCGACGTGTAGAGCCGCCAATCAACCTCTTTGTGCTAACACCCGCTAGGTTTGGGGGGCCAACACGGTGTGCAAATAATTCGAGTACCACACCCTACACACGGGGGAATTTGAGCTGGAGACCCGATGAGACTTACGACCTTCAAGGAGGCTGGTTTACCAATAGGCCACGAAACGCGCACATGTATATATATATTGCCTTCAATAAATATTCTATTGATAACTGAATTTTCCTTATAAAGTTAAGGTTTGTAGAAATATTTGAGGTAAAACAAGTGAAAATAAAAATAAATTGGGCAATCATCTATATAGTTTGATTAAATCCTAGGATCCTCACTTCTAAAGATAAAATATTTAACTTTACCTAATTTGGGCTTCAAAAGTTTTATTTTTTATTTCNCACTTTGTTTGTTGAAATACTCAACAAGTAAGGCTTCATATAATAAATATTTATTTGAAAATATTTTTTTTTAAAAAAAATAACTATATCTGAATATCCCGAGCCCACCTAGTTATATCNCACTTTGTTTGTTGAAATACTCAACAAGTAAGGCTTCATATAATAAATATTTATTTGAAAATATTTTTTTTTTTTTAAATAACTATATCTGAATATCCTGACCCCACCTAGTTGGATAAAGGCTTGTTATTTGTTCTTGTTGTTGAATATTCTGACCAAACAATGTTCAGGATAGTCCTCAGAGTCCATAAACTTATTTTAAGATGAATATGATATCAATTTCCTACATGTTGCATTCATCTTAAAACAGATTCAATTACTTAAAGGTTCATCATAACTAAAACTTTGATTCGAATATTTTGATCCCTTTTTTTTTTCTTTTACTAAATAATTATCAAAATTGCCTTATTTTAAATTTGTAAATTTATTTTGGTGTATTGCAGGTATTTGTATTTCTTTGAGAAAGGAAACCTTCAGATCACATGCTCTGCAATTGACGATCTGATTGAATTAATCATGACGGAAATGCAAAGTGATAATAACTCAACTTCAGTTCCATCTGCTGATCCTTTCTTTTCTAGCACGCTTCGATATATTCAGTTCCAGAAGCAGAAAGGCGATTCCTTTGGCGAAAAGTATGAACCAATTATGTTGCCCAGGTAATAAATTCTAAATTTCATTTTCCTGAAAAACTATATAATTCGAAATTGGGAGCAAATTACAGACTCTAAAATTGTAAATTGTTGATAGTTTTTTTTTTTATTATTATTTTTATTTTTTGTATTTACTTCATTCTTAGTGCATTCGTTTTCAAGGCTTCTGTAGTTGATTGCTTGAAAGATATGTTTACTGCGTATGGGGAATTGGGGATGTAAAGTTTTGTGGGACAGTTAATATTTATATTATTTACATGTCTAACACTCTAAGTGTGATATTTACATCTATAACACCTTGCTGCTATAAATCTATGCATGAAAAGGCATGTCACTTTTAAAAGGTTCTGATGGTGATATTTTTTATTTTATTTTAAAGATTTGAGTGTTATGTTTGTAAATATGAATGTTTTGGTGTTAGATACGTAAATGCATAAGAATAGTGTGGTATGTACGTATACGCCCCCTAATTTTTATTGCATGTTAGAATATTCATGATTTTATAGAGTTTTATTCAAGAGCACTCATTGATTTCATGGGTGTAATTAACCAAGCTAGAGCTAGCATGAAGGTCTTTTAAATCTAGATGATTAGCGTATGACAAAATATTTTGGGTGAGAAGGTCTTATGATGAGATCTTTCTTGCAACAATCATAAATTTTTGGGGCAATATAGAACACCGAAAAAGATTGCTATTTACAAATCAAGTATTCTCTTTCATTCATTTTTCAAGTTCCAACTCAAATATCAGAATTCATGATAAAACCTCAAGCCATCTTTTTCATTTTGATCAAATTGTCAATTGTTTGATCATGGCACACATAAATCATCGATTCGATAGTTCAAAAACTCATCCGGTTGTTTGATTTGTAAATGTCAATGTTTCAGATATTCTGTATGTAACTATCCCTGTTTTGTTTTTTCGAAAACGGCTTTGAAGATACATGTTTTTGTGTTAGATTTAATGATGTTGTGGAGTTAATGATGCAACCAAGCAACTATACAATGATTTTTTTCTTTTTTTGAAGAACAATAGTGACCAGATAACTGGGGAGTATTTTAGTGAAAATTTTGAAGTAGGCATTAAAAATATTAAAATTGTTTGGAGATTTCTTTTTAGATATGAGATGTGTGAGGGCTAAAGTAATTGTTTTGCAAAATTTTCAAGGCATGTTCTATATCTCCAAGTAATCAATGAGTGCTGATGATAAAATAACAATTTAATTGCAGAATTTCATTTTTTTTCTTTACAAAATTCCAACATTACGAAAACTGCCATTACTACTAATTAATTTTTTTTTTTTCTTATTTCTTTGCTAATAGCTTTTTTTATGGTTCAAGTTACACCAAAAGGAATCCAAGCTGTGGTGATTTTTGTTTTATGTGCTTGGGAACCAACAACATTTATGCCAATTCAAAAAAAGATGCTTTAGTGTAGAGTATAAGTTTCCTTCATCTTTAATGGAGTAAAGTGTCAAAATACTCCATGAATATTTATATAGGTTATTTTGGTCCTAGAGTTTATGAAAATTGTCAAAATACTCCATGAATATTTTCATGCTGATTTAATTCAAAAAATGATGCAATAATTGTGTTGAATTTCACTCTTAAATTGTGGTGTGAGACCTTCTTAATGGGATTAAAGCCTAAAAGTAGATATGTGTTTGTATTTTAATGAGTTAGAATGTGAATTGTAGTTTTGGTAAAGAGGTTACATGATTTTTGGGATTTGGTGGAAGGAATGCAAAACTTGCTAGGGGTGATTTGGCATATCAACTTAGGGAATGGATTTTAAGTAGTTTAGCCGGATGAAATCTATGTTGGATGGCTAGCTTAGGAAGTTAACTTATGACCTATATTAGATGGCAAAAATTTAAGGTCATTGTATATCAAAAAATGGTCTACATGAATGTCGAGACAATCTAACGATTTGTATTGAAAGAGGTAAAAAGAAATGCCAACGCATTGGCAGTTAGCCGACCAAGGGGTTGTGCAACCGGTCGTAGGGCTTCTGATTGACCAAAGGCCAGTTTGATAACCAAAGGGTCACTCAGATCGACCAGTGAAGACATTCACATCAAACGACCGAACAAAAGGCTAATGTCCCCAACATTCTCACAACTACCAATGTGAGACTCTCTCAACAACTCCCCTAAAGTTCTCCAAAAATCACCACCAAAGGACTAAAATCAAGCAAGCTAACCAGCCACATTACGACTGACTGGTTGCCACTTTCAAAACCGACTAGCTTCTCAGAGTGAGGAGCAACTGACACCAAGCAAATTAACTGATTGATGCCATTTCGATTGATTGGCCCAAAGATTTGCTGAGCAGAAGGTCCATGCTAGATGAAAATGTATCATAATCAGTTACAAATATGAAAAAGACATAATAAAAGATGATAATACCCTACAATGTCTTTATTAAAGTAGAGGTTTGGTCCTTTATCATATATAAATAAAGGCTCATAGCATGTATTAAGGGTTTTTTGGCTCTTCTCTTTAGGCCCACTCTTGTAGGGAGATCTCTCCCCCCTTCTCTCTTGTAATTCCCAGCTACAACATTTAAAATGGGTTACAAAGCCCGAGAATACACCATTTTGCCCCTACGGTCTGTGTGTGTTATTTTATTCATTTTTTTCCTCTCCATGTCTTTTTGACATATGTCAATTTTACGTCATTTTACCTACATTTTGCATATTAATTTTTTTTATTTATCACATATTTACGCTTGAGAAAGGTATTTTGTTCATGTTCTGAGGGATGCAGGAATTGAACGTGAACAAATTAGAATGAGAAAATTCAGTATAAAAGTGCCTAAAGCGGCGTGACCAAGCCATTGATTGAACCAAGCTGGCATGACCACACCCAAAAATAACATAACCACACCATATATTGTAGTAGGGCAGTATGACCATGCCGACACCAACAGAAGAACGGTGTGACCACGCTGGAAATGGGTGTGACCATGTCGACGAGTGGGAAAAACTTTATAAAGGAAATTTGATGGCCCAACCCATGATTTGTCCTATAAAATCGAATTTTAGGCTTCTAAGAAGAAGTACTGCATCAGAGAAGGCTTGGAGGCTGGATAAATAGAATGTGGGAAAGGATTTAAGGGATCTCTTGAGGGTTTTCTTCCTCCTTGGGTTGAAATCTTCAAGGGAGAGTTTTTTTTTTTTTTTTACTTTGCAAGTTGTGAGAGATTTTTTAAGAGAGGGGAAGTGGTTGGCTTTGCTGGGGAAACAATTTTTTTTAAGCTTTTCACATTTTATGTTGCTTGCAATGGAATTTATTGTGGAATTTTTCGCTATGGTTTTCTCTATAATGAACAACTAAGCTTTTTTTCGTGTCTCTATGATATTGGGAGTAGTGGATTTATAGTTATGTTTTCATGATGTTTTTCCATTAATCATTTTCTTGAGCTTATCATGGCATATGTTGTTGGTTAACCTCCTGTCTTCATTTACTCATAGTCTAGCCAATTAAGAAGTTAAAATATTTTGTGAAAGTACGAATTCTAACATTTCATTGTGGAAACGAATGGTTAACCACAGAATTTTGTGATGATAGACATATTTTAGTGGAATTTTGCAATCATCTCGGGGGTTTGGAAAAGTCATGCGGAATGTCATAAGGATTGAGCTTCATAAATTCTTGGTTTCTTTTGACCAAGACATGGGCATAAGGAATATCTTATCCCCGATTGACAACAATCATGTACGAAAACATCTAGGAAAACTATGATCGTCATAATCCTCGAATCACAAAGACATTAGCATAAGGAATATCTTATCCACGATTGACAATAATCATATACGAAAACATCTAGGAAAACCATGATCGTCATAATCCTCGAATCACAAAGACACGAGCCTCGTCTATCTTGAAGGAACTCATAAATTTTTCCCGTCTATTTTTTTGCTTTCCATTACTGGCAAGTATTTTGTTTTGCTAGGACCTTAAGACTTAAAAACCTTCATTTGATAATCATCAAGCTAGGTTAACTGAATTAGTAAGCTAGAGTTTTTCTGTGGAAGTAAATATTATACTTTATATGTGGGATCAATACACGATGCTCTTCAACTGCATTACTATTTGACACATGCACTTGCATTGTACGGGCTTACGCCCCAGTAAGTTTTGGTGCGTCAACTTTTTTACGGCGTTGTCGTGGAAAGACGTTAATAATTGTTTCAGCTTCTAAGAAAACGTTAGTTGAAAATTTTAGGATCTAAGTTCGACACATTTTATTTTCTTATTTTGTTTTATATTTTTCTTTTTTTTTTATTGCATCTGCATGTTGTTGTATCTTTTTTCATGTGCTGAAAATTTAAAAAGCCAAAGAAATATATATAAAGCCAACAGGCCCAAAATATTTTGTTGTTAAAATTTTATTTTACTTTCTTAAGAAAGCCAAAAATATTTTGTTTTTTTTATCTTTATTTTGTTTATGATTTTAGTTTGTTCTTATGATTATGTTATTTTTGAAAAAAAAATGTTTCAACATTTTGGAATGGTTGTTACTCAAGAAAAACAATTTAGACCCTTGCAAGATTATATTGACTCATTAATGGCTGAATTTTGAATAACCTGACATATGGGCTAGTTTTGATCACCCCTCCTCTAATAATTATAGCCCTAATTAGACTATTTACCCAAAATCTAATTTGAATATTAGTAATGTTAGTGTAGGAAACTAAGTTTGGGGGAGAACTCAAGCCAACTTTATAGAAAATTGAAACAGTTGGGGCAGGAACTACATTTGTCAAACTCAATTTTGAGAAATTGCATCAAATTGATGTTAAAAGAATTGCTAGCAAATTTGAGGAATGAATCCAACACCTACACCCAAAGTTGGTCGGTATGCCCAAGCTTCAATTGGAACAATAATAACCATAGTGTAGACAATCATTGATGGGAGAGCACCCAAGCTTATCCTGCAAGAAGTTAGAATAATTAAGATAGCGACTACCCTAAAAAAATGAGCATTTTAATTAATTGACAATAAACCTATTGAATCAATTACAAAGTCAAACTACTGAATTAAGAAACTTAGAAAATCAAATGGAGTAGTTAGTTAGTGTAGAAACCAAAAGAATGTCAGGGGTAGTAGAGGGCCATAATGTTGAATCTGAAGAGTTGATCCCTGAAGAGCATGCTGAGTTGGATGATTTTTGTTCGAAGATGAATGAGGAAGATCTACTCTTCTTTTCAATGCACCAACTTGCATTATGAGGGAGATAGTTGAGCCAAAAGTATCACCCACAGAAGTGCCCCAAGTAGAAGAATTGGAAGACAACTCCAGGCAGAAGAGTAACACGGTAGAATTTGATCCATAACCTAAAAAACCTAAAGAGTTAGTATACCCTGATTTATCTTTTATGGACCCATTTCTTGCAATTATCAAAGAAAATAATAATCTGCAAAAAAGGAGAATTAATTGAAAGAATTTTGGATTTAGAAAGTACCATTAAGAATGATCATCTGAATAAACCCCTGCATATCCTCTGGATGACTATTATAGGAACTGAGAAGGAAAAGTTGCTCAAAAATTAAAATTTGATGACTTGGTAGAAATTCCAAGATCCACAAAAAATTGGGCGATTGATCGAGGTTTGCTAAATTGGTCCTAAATGAAGCCTTTTTCCTCAGGTAGGGGGTGTTAAACTAAGTGCTATCTTGGGAAGCAACTCAGATGTTATCTAATGTGTTCATTATGCTTTTCCTTTTTGAATTTTGTGTTGAAATTGGTTTTAAAATTTTCTTTGAAATCAACGTAAATTTTCAGTTGAATCAGTGTTGAATCTTGTTTCTTTACAAAATAGCAACCCTTAAATTGAGATTCTCACCGCATAATGAGTTCTTACCCAATTACTGAGATGTTTTACTTTCTGAGGGTCATGTGATATAGCCTATCTTTACCTTTTCTTGCATGTACTTGCTTTGCATCTTTATTTTCTTTAGAAAGAAAGAAGATTGGGGGAGGTAGTACTTCAACCCATTACGAACCTAATGGGTAGGTTATATAGCTCGGCAAAATATTCAACCTCATTATGTAAACTCATGTTAGGACTTTTGATAATTCAAACTCCTTATCATGAATTTTTAAAAGCAGATAAATATCATTATGAAGGATTAACTTTAACAAGNTATATATATATATATATATATATATATATATATATATATATATATATATATATATATATATAATATTTAACTAAATTTCTTAATTTATAAATTTGGACTAAGCCTCAATAACCTAATATTTTCTTTAAAAAACGACTTAGTTCCACCCACCTGTATGCTGTAGAGAGAGAAAGAGAGGATCCAATATGCCATCCCCGTCCACGCGTTTGTCTGTCCTCCCTCCTCCTTCCCCACAAACANGTAGAGAGAGAAAGAGAGGATCCGATATGCCATCCCCGTCCACGCGTTTGTCTGTCCTCCCTCTCCTTCCCCACAAACTCNTATATATATATATATATATATACATATTTATTTATTTATTTATTTTTAAAATATTTAACTAAATTTCGTAATTTATAAATTTGGACTAAGCCTCAATAACCTAATATTTTCTTTAAAAAACGACTTTAGTTCCACCCACCTGTATTCTGTAGAGAGAGAAAGAGAGGATCCGATATGCCATCCCCGTCCACGCGTTTGTCTGTCCTCCCTCTCCTTCCCCCCAAACTCCCCTCCTATAAATATCACTTCTCCACCACCATTCACACTTAGCAGACGCAGGCTCAAAATTCCATTTTTTTCCCCTGCTCTGCTTCTTCTTCTCTTCCGCCAATTCCCAATTCCAAATTCAGTCGAAATAATCAAATAACAACAAATGCGGCCTCTAATGGAGGAGGGCATGTTCCCCCCCACTCCCGGTAAGTTCAAAATGGAACGCGGCCACCATATCCACCGGCTGTACCACCGCTGCTTCGCCTGCTCAACCACCTTCTTCATCTGGATCTTCTTCCTCCTCCTCACCGCCTTCTATTTCTCCTTCCAACCCCTCTCCTCCTCCCCCACCTCTNGGC
Source organism: Phalaenopsis hybrid cultivar (assembly GCA_002079205.1). Taxonomy (NCBI): domain Eukaryota; kingdom Viridiplantae; phylum Streptophyta; class Magnoliopsida; order Asparagales; family Orchidaceae; genus Phalaenopsis; species Phalaenopsis hybrid cultivar. The sequence continues at coordinate 15,928 of JXCR01144669.1, read as the reverse complement.
TGTACCACCGCTGCTTCGCCTGCTCAACCACCTTCTTCATCTGGATCTTCTTCCTCCTCCTCACCGCCTCCTATTTCTCCTTCCAACCCCTCTCCTCATCCCCCGCCTCCTGGTCCGACCTCCACTGGCAACTCCAGGTGCGCTCCTCCGCCACCCCCCGCCGCCCATCCGGCCTCACCGTCCTCGTCACCGGCGCCGCCGGCTTCATCGGCTCCCACTGCTCCCTCGCCCTCCGCAAACGCGGTGATGGTGTCGTCGGCCTAGACAATTTCAACTCATACTACGATCCCTCCCTCAAGAAAGCTCGCCAATCCCTACTTTCCAAGCACTCCATCTTCATCATCGACGGCGATATCACCGACCACCTCCTCCTCTCCAATCTCTTCCGCATGATCTCCTTCTCCCACATACTCCACCTAGCCGCTCAGGCCGGCGTTCGTTACGCCATTCAAAACCCCTCTTCCTACATCCACTCCAACATCGCCGGTCTCGTCTCCCTCCTCGAATCAATAAAATCCGCCAACCCCCAACCCTCCTTCATCTGGGCTTCTTCCTCCTCCGTCTATGGTCTCAACCACATCATCCCCTTCTCCGAATCCCACCCCACCGATCGCCCCGCCNATAAAATCCGCCAACCCCCAACCCTCCTTCATCTGGGCTTCTTCCTCCTCCGTCTATGGTCTCAACCACAACGTCCCCTTCTCCGAATCCCACCCCACCGATCGCCCCGCTTCCCTCTACGCCGCCACGAAGAAAGCCGGCGAGGAAATCACCCACGCTTACAACCACATCTACGGCATCTCCATCACCGCCCTTCGGTTCTTTACAGTCTACGGCCCCTGGGGTCGCCCTGACATGGCTTACTTCTTCTTCACCAAATCCATCCTCGCAGGCAAACCCATTACCATCTACCGAGGCCCCGATGGCGTCAATCTCGCACGCGATTTCACCTACATCGACGACATTGTGCGCGGCTGCATCTCCTCCCTCGATACCGCCGGAAAATCTACCGGATCCGGCGGAAAGAAGCTCGGTCCGGCGACATACCGGATCATCAACCTCGGCAACACGTCGCCGGTGACGGTGCCAACCTTAGTATCGATTCTTGAACGAAATCTCAAAGTGAAGGCGAAGAAGAACGTAATCGAGATGCCGGCAAATGGCGACGTGCCCTTTACCCACGCGAACATCACGGTCGCCATGGCCGAGCTAGGTTACAGGCCGAGCACGAATCTTGAGGTGGGAATCAAGAAGTTTGTCAAGTGGTATCTCTCTTATTACGGCCGTAACCTTAGAGGAATATTGTAGACCAATCTGTAAATTTGTTTTTTTTTTAAATTTATTAATCAAATCTTTTTAATTCATCAGCGTATTTCCAATTACTTTAATTTCAACCTTTCTCGGGATTATCGGGGATTTGACTGTCCATAAACAATTAATTTTTATTGCTTTATATATATTAACAATATTTAGACCGATCAAATTTCGGCAATCTCGAGTTGAAAAATTATTTCATACGGACGTCCGATCTATACCGTCGATTACAGTAAAGATGTATTTCAGTGTGCCATATTTTTAACTTTTTTTTAATATATTTTTGATTAACGGTGTAAATCGAACACATCATATATCTCTTCATGCGGTGTCCGTATGGAATAATTATAGCATATCAGGTGCGTATTAATTAAATTTGTTTTTATTTTATTTATTTATTTATTTATTTTAATTTTAAATTTAAATTTAAATTAGATTATTTTATATATTCGATGGTTGGAGATTCAGCAGAAGGCTTAAAAAGGGTTGGGGTGGGGAATGGGAATAAATAGGTGGGGACAAGTATAGCCAGAAGCTACGGCTAGTATTTGTACACGTTGCGCATAGTACGGTGGATGTACGCCGTGCTTCCCGTGGGGGTGTGCGGTGGGATGAGTTACGGTGCTGTGGATCGGTCCTGGTTAAGGTGAGCTGTGGCTTTCCGCGAGGCTTGGGATCGAGGAGTTTCCAGGCCAGATGTCAGAAAAATATATACTGAAAATAAAAATCGGTACTTAATGTCCGTTGTCCGGATATAACTTGTTGGGATNTCGATTCTTGAACGAAACCTCAAAGTGAAGGCGAAGAAGAACGTAATCGAGATGCCGGCAAATGGCGACGTGACCTTTACCCACGCGAATATCACGGTCGCCATGGCCGAGCTAGGTTACAGGCCGAGCACGAATCTTGAGGCGGGAATCAAGAAGTTCGTCAAGTGGTATCTCTCTTATTACGGCCGTAACCCTAGAGGAATATTCTAGACCAATCTGTAAATTTGTTTTTTTTTTAAATTTATTAATCAAATCTTTTTAATTCATCAGCGTATTTCTAATTACTTTAATTTCAACCTTTCTCGGGATTATCGGGGATTTGACTTTCCTTAAACAATTAATTTTTATTGCTTTATGTATATTAAAGAATATTTAGACAGATCAAATTCCGGCAATCTCCCCCATATGCCATAAAGGTGAAAAATTATTCCATACATCGCATAGTATGTAAAGATGCATGCGATATCCGATCTACATCATTGATTATCGTAAAGATTTATTTTGGTAGGCCTCATTTTTTACTTTTTTTTTTTAATATATATGTGTTTTTGATCGACGGTGTAGATCGAATACCGCATACATCTCTGCATGCGGTGTCCTTATAGAATAATTATAGTATATCAGGTGATTAAATTTGGTTTTATTTTATTTATTATTAATTTATTTTAATTTTAAATTAGATTATTTTATATATTCGATGGTTGGAGATTGAGCAGAAGCCTTAGAAGGGTTGGGGTGGGGAATGGGAATAAATAGGTGGGGACAAGTATAGCCAGAAGCTACGGCTAGTATTTGTACACGTTGCGCATAGTACGATGGACGTACGACGTGCTTCCCGTGGGGATGTGCGGTGGGATGACCTGCGGCAGAGTATACCTGCTTTTATTGGGTCGGAGTGCGTTGGATATCGTCATGGATGAGTTACGGTGCTTGTGGATCGGTCCTGGTTAAGGTGAGCTGTGGCTTTCCGCGAGGCTTGGGATCGAGGAGTTTTCAGGCCAGATGTCAAAAAAAAATATATGGTGAAAATAAAAATCGGTCTCTTCTTGCATCATGTCCGTTGTCCAGACGTAACTTATATATTTGTCACGTAAACACGCATATTATTTGATTAAAACTGAAAAAGTTCAGTAGATTACATTTGGTTTCAAAAATACTTTTTCTTAATTCTAAATTTTTAGTTAAATTTTAATTTTTATTTAACAAAACAAATCTAAAAATCGAAAACTTTGAATAAGAATGAAAGATTATGAAATTAAATGATAACTAAAAATTAAATTTTGATTTATTCATCATTTAAATGTTTAAACTTTTGTTCAAGGTTTCATTGAAATTTTGATTGATTCGGTTTTTTGAATTTTGTATTTGGGTTATCATTGATTTGGCCAATTTGAAAATGGATCTATTCGAATCAACCAAATACTCACCCCTACTTAGTCATGTGCCGCATAGCTTAATTAGATGTTTATTTTTAAATATAAGTAGGATTGAAAACAAACCAATGCCCCTCAACATTTAAATCGAACTCAACTTGATTAATATTTGTTCAAATTAGAAAATAACATTTAAATATTTCTTAAAAACTAGAAGATTAAATGAATGAAATTTGAAGACAGTTTATTCTGCTTATTTATGCTCATGAATAAACTCGTTTTTAGTTTGAAAAGCAACTTATTAAATCAACTAAAATCTAAGTCTATCTAATAAATAGAACTCATGTTATGGATTAGTCAAGTATTTTTTTAATAATTAATACATTTCTTATAAATTTTAATATGTGTGTGTGTGTGTGTGTGTGTGTGTGTGTTGAGAAAGCTCAAAGTCTATTGTATTAAATAGAAAGTAGGAGACAGATAAATTATATGGGAGGGCCCAAACATGGCACCCTGCTCACACGATAACCACCACATAAAAATGTTTCAAAAAAAGAAAATACAGAAAAATACATGAGAGATCTAAAGAAAAAAACTAAAATATATTAATGTAGTAGTCCTAAAATACCCAATCGAGTTATAAACTTATAATCATTAGCAAATGGTAAGATTGGCCTTAAATTGTTTTAAAGCCATTATACTAATTATTTTAATGATTATCATGACATTCTAGCTTATTCTTGAAAAAGAATCAAGTGGATTATGTTTTTAACAAAACACTAGAATCACTTAAGTGTCCTTGATTTGTTTTAAGATGCTTAGATGAAAGTTACATAAATCATTATTAATGATTTTTAATATTTTTTAAATGTAGGTAAGAAGACTTGAAAGTAATCAAAGCAACTTAGGGTCTATAAACTTAACCAAATCTGAGAAAAAACTCATTAGATGTTAATTAGGTTTAGGAATTAATGCCATAATTTTTGGAATTATAATAATGAGCTTATATATTTTCTAAATTTTAGAAGGGTCATGTTTTGAATAGGGCATTTTATTTATTTTTTAAATATATCAATTTTAAAAAATAAGAATTGATTAATCTTCAATTAAAAGTCCATATTTCATCATAAAATATAAGACTTAAGTCATAAGTTAGTGGATAAAATGTGCTCAAATTATCAATTAATGCATTATGATCATTAATTAGACATTGATAGTTCTTCCTTTCAAAAACAATAGACTATTAAGAATAAAAAAAAAATCTTAATAAGCCCCATTATCTAGCACCTTAAGGTTAAATATAAACCTTCAAAAATTTATTACACATATAATTTTGGATTTTATTTTTATTTGAGGTATTAAGATTAAATAACAAGTGGTATGTACATTTATTATTCAATGATATAGAGTGGCTAATGAAGGAAGGTGTTACTTTACTTATAGTTGGTTTTCAACTTGTAAGAAGATCCATAAGCTTCATGTTAGCGTAGGAAAAATACATAAGAAATCTCCCTCTTATGCACTAGTTTGATGGGATGACTAACCCACTTTATAAGCTCAAGAAATTTAATCAGGATAAGCTTTAGAGGTTTCAACTTGCTTCTATTCACTTGATATTAGCATATCAAAAAAGTGTCAGCATTAATCGCAAAAACATTGTACAGATGGCGGAAATGATGGTGTAGTCTCGCTGAACCTACCAAGGACGATCCAAGACCATAAACTCAGTCGACCAACCCCCAGCATCTCGAGAAGATAATGCATCTCAGATGTATATAAAGGCAGATCATCCCCTGAAGAATTCCACTGTCAGATTCAATAGGATGAACCTGGCTCCACCAGATCGGACAGATCAAAGAAGTGTAAACACCTCCAGTTCTGAGAAGGCTAGTGTGAACCCTCGGCGAGCAGCCACCCTAACAACCACCCAACCTCACTACCACTCAACTTAATAGCCACCCAACATAATAGCTGACCGGCCAAATTGTCAGCCGATCATATCCATGTGATCCAGGGGCAATATTTATAAGTAGACTGAACAACCCCGTTGTTTCTACAAACCTTAGGGGTACATTATATATGTTTATAATGACCCATTCTTATAAATAGGGGTCCATTTTATAAAGGGTGGGCAATCTTACTATTCAACACTACTCTCTCTCTCTCTCTCTCTCTCTCTCTCTCTCTCTCTNCTCTCTCTCTCTCTCTCTCTCTCTCTCTCTCTCTCTCTCTCTCTCTCTCTCGTGCTCAATCCCTTGGGTGTGCCTCTGAGACATGTTTAGATCCAATATCCTAAAAGATGCAGTGACTGTGGAGTGATGTTGTCAACAAGAAGAGGAGCACAAAGATCCCAGAGAGAAAGGAATAACTGATGAAAAATAACGAATATGGGTTGCCTGCGAGGTGGCACTGAGGAGCTCCAGTTTAGCTTGCCTTTTTTCCTTCAGATACCTCGACCATAATCAGACTGGCGTCCTTCCTTTTTTCTCCTCATATGTCAAAGCCTTTGCCCGATATTAAGACAAGGAGAAGTCCAAGATGTTACATCTGGTTGAATCTTCACACAACTCAGAATAAGTCATGTTCGCCAAGACAAAATTCATCATATTGAACTGCATCACCTCGATCAAATAACCAGGAAGGACAACTGTCTCTATGGAAGTAAAGCCAGTTAACTAGCCACGATGGGTTCAGGGTTTTGGGTTTATAGGGTTTTATGTTTTGGGTTCTAGGTTTAGTTTTTAGGTTTTAGGGTTTAGGGTTTAAGGTTTAGCTTTAGCGTTTAGGGTTTAGGGTTTAGGGTTCAGGGTTTCAGGGTTTAAGGTTTCAAAGTTTTAGGTTTTTATGGTTTTGAGATTTAGGTTTTTAGGATTTAGGGTTTAGGGTTTTGGGCTTAGGGTTTAGGTTTTAGGGTTTTTGGTTTAGGGATTTTGGGTTTGCGTTATTTAGGGTTTAGGGTTTAGGGTTTAGGGTTTGAGGTTTGAGGTTTGAGGTTTGAGGTTTAACATATTTTAAGGTTTTAGGGTTTAGGGTTTAGCGTTTAGGGTTTGAGGTTTAGGGTTAGGGATCGAGGTTTAGGGTTTAGTGGTTTAGGGTTTTAGGGTTTACGGTTTGGGGTTTGGGGTATGGTTTGGGGTTTAAAATTTAGGGTTTAGGGATTTAGGGTCCTTGAACCCCTAAACCCTAAAAACCCTAAACATTAAACTCTAAACCCTAAAAACCATAAACCTTAAACCCTAAACCCTAAACCCTAAACCCTAAAAACCCTAAACCCTAAACTCTAAACCCTAAGACCCTAAACCCTAAACCCAAACCCTAAGACCCTAAACCCTAAACCCTAAACCCAAACCCTAAGACCCTAAACCCTAAACCCCTTCCTTGAAGGGCCTAAGCCAAATTTCATGCATGCTATTAATTGAGCCCCATTATTGATCATTTTATTTTATAATCTTTTTTTTTCAAATGTTTAGGAATAAAAAAGAAACTTGAATATAAATCAAATCTGAAACGTAACAATTAATACTACTGAATTTTTTTATTAGACCCAAACTAATATTCAAAATTTAGAACAATTTTAATGTTTTTATCATCACATTTTATTAAGAAACTTTAATGAGTCAAAATATTTATTTTATTAATCATATATTACCACTTTTAAAATGTCATATACTTATAACTATTTAAAAACTGTGATGCACATAAATGAGCATGGGGATATTGACACATGACACTTCTATTTCTAAAAATATGGGACATGTAAAAGTAGCATGTGCATACATACCATCCAATTCCTATGTACTTACATATCAAGCACCCAAACTTGATTTTTCTACCCCAAATCTTTCAAATCATCTCAAAAACATCTCTATTTTAACTTTTAAAAAGTGAAATACATATTTTCATATATACATAAGGTGTCATATATATAAAAAATTAAAGATTAAGTGTTAGATATGTATATACATATGAATTGAGCGGTATGTACGTACATCTTCTTAACATAAATAATAAAAAAAGAGTAAAATTAAATAAATAGGAATTTAACAATAAAAAAGGTATAATAATAAACTTCTTAGCATGAACCTTCAAAAATTCAAGAATTTAAAAAATATTATTTAGTTTATATTATATAAAAAAATTAAACAATATCTTATATTATATCAAGATAAATTTAATTTTTATATATAAAAAGAATAATTCCTTAAAACTTCAATCTTAAAAATACACATATTTAAAGTGCCCGTCCATAAATAAAAGCTATTTTATACCTTTTGATCCAATTCCTCTAATCAACTTCGTAGACATCACCATCCATCATACCCCATGCAATATAAAGCTTACCTTACTCTTTGGAGTACCACAAATGAAACATGAATCCAATCATCCAATATAACACATTTATAACTAATCAAAACAATGTCCTCAAAAAAAAGAAAGGAATAATTAGACATGGTTTTTTTAGTTGCATTCACATTGACATTCCAAGTAATATATGAAGTATTATCATATATAAATATTGTGGCATTGCACACATCATTTCATATCGCTTGCAAACAAGTCAAAAACCACATAAAGCATATATATCATAAAACAATTGTTTCAATAATAATATGATTTTATACAACTTTTTTTTTAACCGACGCACACACCTATATGTGTTAGGCCTTAAAGAACTGAGCCATTAACCCAAGTAGACTGTACACATTTTGATGCATCATATGTAATTACTCAAGAGGTTTTGCCTGTAAGCTGAATATGATTGCAGCTCGTCTAAGCATGTGCTTGGGAAATATGTACAGCATATTTCTGCTATATCTTATATGGTAGAACTGACAATAAGGCTGCATAAAAATAAATCACTGTAGTGGAGAAGTAACAATTCCTCTCTAGAATCCAAATCAGCTCAAATCTTATAAAAGTGTATCCATCAGATTGAATTCAGATTGTAAGCTCCATGATAATTTATTTGAACTTGTGATGTTTAAGGAGTAGTTATAGAAGTGTCCGTCGCCTGTGATGATGTAAACGCTTGACCTGCGATGGTTGGCATACAAGATCAATCATGGTTGCAACATGACTTAGAATGTAATGATGGAATTAGGGGCGAAATCAGCCTCTTTTTTTAGAGTTTACAAACTTATTACTTAAATTAATATTAAAAAAAGAGATTCATAATTCAAATCAGTCTTATATTTCACTAAGATCCATGATTTAAATGATGATTACAAATTTTTCAAACTGTTTTGCATTTGTTTATTGATACTGTTGTGTAAAAAACTTCAATGGGAAACGAGGACATAGATTTTTTTCATTAGTATTGGGAAATAAACTTATAGAAGGGCTAAATTTATAAAATAAAAAATCCTTAAAATATTAAAAGAAGATTAAGTTTCAAGATGGGCGAAATGCCCACCGTGAACTGAAAGTCAGTCCGCCCTGGAATTTTAGTCACATTATAGCTGCATGCAGCCAGAAAGGCTACATGAAGTTCATTAATATGCTTATAAGCAATATGAATGCATGAAACGCCATGAAATTTCAACCGTACACAATATCAGCTAAAGCAATCCTAAAATGTACCCTCGGAGGTTAAGATTGACACATTTCGATTAAAAAATTTAAATCTGCGTTTGCACCAAATTGGATTCAGGAATATGATGGAAATAGACAGAAAATGGTTGCAAATAATGTAGAATAATCATGAAACATCATTATGTGAAATAATTAACTTTTGAAAACGATAAAAAAAAGTAAACTGTTCATAAATTACTAACCGTATGATAGAATTTGTGGAGGTGCTTTGAACCTTGTCTGTGTTTGATACCGTTACATAGCTGGAACACAAGAAATTCGATGTAAATAGCATAGCATCACTGAGCAATGACGAGGGGTATGGGAATTATTCAAGCATAGAAATTAAGATTATTGTAAAAGTTTATCATGAAAACTAAAGAGAATCTTCAACGGTGGTTGATTATTAAAACTACAAGGTAAACAGTTCACTAAATAAGGCCATGTAATCCTCACTTTTATAGTATCCTGCAAGAAAAAACAATGAGAGGAGGAATAGAAAACTAGGGTAACATCCAAGATTAAAAAAAAAGTATTTAGAGTGCTTGCATGTAGATTTATTCAACTTCTTTAAGGAAGAAGTTCAGAGCACATGCAGTATGTAACCACATTTTCTGTTAGCTAGATAACCTCATAGTTTTGTATACAACTCTAATTTTTTACGAAGTATAAATCTTCATGTATCTTATTTTGAACCTTAGTAAATTATTTGACATATGTTTGGTCATTAAAGTAGATACTTAACCCGACTGACAAATTTTGGTGTTCGCTTTGGTGATACTTGATTTCTATTTTACAATCACCTTATTATTCATCATACTTTCATTAGAATAAGGGCACTCTCTTCCCAACAAAAATAAACTGTTGCAGATCTCTCGCACTTACATCCGGTGCACTTTCGTGATTCTTGATTTCTCCTTTACAATTCTTTTTTGAAGTACCCAATTAGTGCTATGTTGACTGTTACTATCACATTTTAAAATTTGAACTTATTTGCTAAATGGCATAATTGCAGAAATCAAATTGCAATTAGGGTATCCAGGTGAACTAACTTTAGCTTGAAATTAATCCTACAACAACCTCATCTACTAACTTAAGCTAAGAGGATTTAATAATTAGCGATCTAAGGCATGTAATTCATAAATTTTGGCTCAAAAGAAATTTCTCTTCCCAATTTCAATCTTATCAAGTTGGATGTGTGATTCCTTTCAAGTGTCTTACAAGTGTGATTAATTAATTCTGGGAAAGTAACCCCCTGCAATAGCATGGGACTAATTTTCATTAGTTGGCAGTTCCATTTCTTGTTTAATTTTTCTATATAATTTGTTATTGGCTAATTTATTGCTCCTAATATTAGGGAAAAAAAAGGACACTAAAAAATGACTTAGAGAAAAGTAATTCAATTGTTCATTGATTTTATTTGTTTTTAAACACTTGTTGAAATTCTTGGAAATTTACAATCATTCCATTATCAATTGAACTGAAGGACTATTATCATCTGTTTTCATTAAAGAAAGAGAGTTTTTTGATTGATTAGTAACTTATCATTCATAAATCCTCAATTTTTCTTTGCATAAAAGCACATTACTTATCATTCAGTTGCAATACCTTAATCCTGAGTCAACCTGCATCAAGAAGAGGGTGTATAAAATATTTAGTATAACATATTCAACTTCACCTTTTGACTCCTGCAACAGAAACATTATGAAGAACATGGTGATAGGATGATTCTAAAGCATCATTGATTGGTTCAGGGATCATTGATCCAAGCAATTTATTTGGCCTTCTGTTTCTGTAACCATGAAAAACAATACATCAGTCCAATATTTACAAACCAGTTACTTTAACAGATAATAAAGAAGAAAAGTTTACTTGAGACCAGTTATATTTTCTAAATTCATTCCAAACCTTAGCTCAATAATAGGCCCAAGAGAAAATGCGTGCAAAGATCCAGATAAGCTTGTCGCCACAAGAACATCTGGCAAGTCCACAGATGGTCCAAATGATAATGAGTAGATGGTTGACGGATATGACCCTCTACGCAAGCTATATGACTACATTGTTAATAATAGCAAGGGTTAAGAGTCCCAAATTTTAACAACCTTCATAGTTATGCCTAGGGGTGTAACTGAGCCAAGCCGACTCGTTAGTCTGCTCGGGCTTGGCACGATAAGTGACTCGTGAACTAAGCTTGACGAGCTAACAAGACAAACTCAAGCTAGTCCGACTCAACTCATTAGCTCGTGAGTTGACTCGTTCAAGCAATTAATTAATATAAAATATATTAAACTTCAAGTCTTTATATTTAAATAATAAAATATTAAAAAATATATATTTTTTATATTGTAAATCAAGTTATTTCTTACTATCTTTTTTTTTTTTTCTATTTGTCATTTTATTATAACACTAGCTTGAGATAATATTATTTTCTCTCTTTCACAATAAACAAGCCGGTACGTGAGCCGGCTCAAACTCATAGAATTAACCTCGAGCTCGAATTCGATTAATTAATCAAGCTCAAGCTCAAGCTCAAGCTGAGGGTGGTTCGAGCTCGACTTAACACAATTACACCCCTACTTGTGCCTAATTTGTATTCAATGAACAAAAACCTTCTATTCACCTTAGTTGCTTGTGACACTAGATGCACTCTGATTATTGTTCCCTGCTCAGAAGCAGTTGCCAGATACATGCCATTTAAAGAGAATGCAATTGCAGCTAAAGGGGAACGATGAGCATCAATCTGTGAAAAATATTAGACAAAATAAAAATAATGAAAACAAAACGAATGTGTAAAAGTTGATTCATATTCAAAATTTTTATCCTGAATTTTAAGATATATAACTACCAGATGAATAAACTTCAATATGTAAGTAGAATGTTCCTCTATTCCACAGGTTATAATTGCATATCAAATGCTCCTTCGTTATTCACATAAAATTAGTAATTGCTTGTACTAAAGTCTATAATTTGTTCCATTTCCATTTACAAAAGACTTTGATTAGGCACCTCAGGTAAATATTTCAAAATAGTCTCTCTATCTGTTATAGTGCTGCATTTGACATGATTTTGTATGAGGGTTGGCATAATGTTGCTCCATCATTAATGCCAGAAACTTAAGTGTGGTTTTAATAATGTCCTAAAAAGACCAACATGTAGTGGATTCTATAATTCAGGTACAAGCAACTCACCCTTATATTTTATACCTTTAAAAGCATGCAATCAGTCGTTATCGTCACCTCACTCAAAAGAAATATAGATCATCTTCTAAAAAACCGATAGCATATCAGCGGGGAAAGTACACTGAAAATGAGTTGATTGGCGGTATGAAGGCTGCCAAGGTTATATTTTGAAGTTTAGAAATATCTTTAAAATAATGATGAATTTATTGGAATTCATTATTAGCTTGAATGTAATTAGAAATCAGTTATTGGTTTGAAAGTCTACGAACACTTAAAGCCCTCAAACAAGATAATTAGATTTTCACAATCAAAATAAGTGAAAAAGGAATTATCATTCTCTTAAACATGTTTATATCTATGATAGATCTCAAAATAAGCACACATCCTTCAAACTAATCTCACTTAACAGCTGTAGAAAGGAGAATCACAATCAAGAAAAATCAGCTTCAATTGCATTAATGCTGAGAACCCAGAAAAATTTAAATTGCTGCAACTACTATGAAAGAAGGGTTTAAACTTCTTTCATTGGAAGAATGTCCATAAAAAATGTTTTCGGCAAATAACTTCATTCCAACCTTAAAGTGCATCAAACGGTCATACAATTTCACAAAAGAAACTTCATTTAGGCGTCCGTAACCATTCAATAGAAGTGTCTTCCTCAACCAGCTTATTTTATGCAGGTTTTCTCCAAGAATCAACAATAATATTTTCCATAACGTGAATCAACAATAATCTTTTCCATAACGTACAATTTCTCTTAGTAATATGACTAACTTTCCGATGAAATTAAAATTAGTATCATTAATCAAAAGATAATTGTGAAATGGTAGAGATTATATTTTGTAGAAAAAAAGAATACAAAATGCATCTATTACCTGGCAAAGAGATTGAAGCTCCAATGTATTGTATACTAGAGCAGATCCTTTGGTCGTGCTTGCAGGAAGAGCTAAATAACATGCTTCTGAATTTGGAGCAAATGCAGAGAGTCCTGCAATTGCACTGTTAGAACTATATAGGATTCAAAGAATCAAGACTGTTTCAGAACTGGAATTCTCAAAATAAATACATCATTCCTGATTATAAACTTGATTTAGTAGTCTAGCAGGTATAAAACAGTTTCTAAAATTTACAGAACATTAAAATGCCAATATAACAAATTGTGAATAGAAATATTAAGAATATATAACTGAATCTTTTGTAAGAGTCATGCTCAAAAAACTTCATTTGTTTGGTACTCCAATGCCATAAAATCACTAAATCATTTATCTTGTCAATTGGATTGTCCATTGCAGTACTAATTTTGCACACTTGATATCAGCCCATAATAAAACGAAAAATTAAATGTCTAACTCGACATCGACAATGTTCGCCTCGACATCGACAATATTTATGAGGCACCGCCTTAACTGTAATTTATGAGGCATCGCCTCGACATCTACAATGTTCACCGTGCTCCACTGCATTGATTGTGAAATTCATTTGTTGATACCTTTGATTTTACTAACACATTAGTGTGATTTATTACGTGCATAAACAAGATTTTGAATGACTCCCATTACGATCAACATCTTTGAGCTCATCTTATTCGTTGTTCCACTTATATTTGTTCTTATTATCACACTTATTTGTGTTGATTCATGTTCCTTCATTCATGTTCCTTCACTTCTCCCCTCTGCTTTTTTCTTTTTTTTAATCAGTGGTTCAAAGTGAGACTATATTTAGACATTTAGATCAATGTGACCTTTTTTTCATATTTTAAATTTTCAATTATGTGTGTAACATCCATAATGCTTAAGTTTCAAGCTAGAATTTAGCGTAGTCCATAAGAATTTTTTCATGACTTGGATTCTATCATTTCATTATGCCTTCATCAAAGTTCATAACTAGTTGTTTTGAATAAATAGCTTGTTTCATACGAATTTTGTGCGGTTATAGTATTATTTTTCATGAATTGGATTCTGTCTTTTTGTTAGGCCTTCAACGAATCATGAACTTGATGGTTGTTTTGTTCAATCAATAATTGCATGAAAAAGGTTCACCTCCAAATTCTAACCTAGAATATTCAATAAATATCTAAACAAAAGATACTACGCAATTTTGTCTTAAAAGTTGAGGGGCGCCAAACAAGTGAAATTTAATGATAGTCATAGACAATAATAACCTAATAGTATGGGTTCTACAAGTACTAAACACAATGGTGGATTGGAAAAAAAGCTAACGACAAATTAAAAAAACAAATGTTTAGCAGTCAGTATGAACTAGCTAAACATTCGAGCCCATATTTAATGGTAGAATGTTCAAACTACTTCGTGACAAAAAATCTATTCCTATTGAATGGATCTTGCTTAAAAAGATATATATGTAAATAACATATTAGATATATAAATTTGCTCTATTTAAACAACAAAAAAGAAAGTTTGCGGGCTGATCCTCGGGTCTTTTCGATCATCTTAAGCACAGTCCTAATGATTAAAACATTTTGCAGTAGAAGCATTTGATTGAATCAAAAGAAAGGATTAGCCCTTGATAACAATGGAAAGTCGCAATAAAGCTTTTAAAAAATAATAATAATAATAATAATAATAAAGAAGAAAAGTTAAATGTCATCCCTACCTTTACTGTTCGGCACGGTATCAATTGTATCAAGGATAGCAAGACTGTTAACATCATAAATATATGTCTTTTCCTGCAACACAACAATAAGTCTGCAGAGATGTGACTAAAAATGATTCAAGCAGCAGAAATTTTATATTATATTGAGCATTCATCAATACTGCATATCACAATAAGTTTTAAAACTAAATGTGGATTAATATTTTTATTTTTTTTGTTTTTTGGAAATTAAATTTGCTGCTCAACTAAAGCTTCCTTACAATCGAATGAACTGTGAATATAAACCAAAAATTTGTATGCGTTACTGTCAAAAGCTTTGTTGAATATAAAATTACAAAATAGGTATGAAAACCATAAAATATGTATGCGAATGAAAATTAACAAATACCTATGATTTATATCCTAATTTGCATGAATCATACGAATAATTTCTAGCAAATCAAATTAAAAAAGAAAAACAATAATACAAACATACCTTTTCCTATTTATACGAACTGCTAGGATTGAGGTCAAAAAATTAAGTTCTCGAAGCGCACTGCCAGTGACAAAGTTGAAGAGACAAAGACGACGAGGAGATAATGATGGCTGTTTAAGAAAAGTTAAAATGATATTAATTTTATGCAGCTTAACAGATCTCCATAAGAATAGAATAATGGGGGTGATAGGGATCAAAGAATAGTTGGCTTAATAAAGAGAAATGTACAAAGGGTCAGAATAGGAAAAAGGAGTGCTAAGATTATTTTGATATCATTATTATCAATAGCCTTATCCCAGCTACTTGATATCCGCCTAATAAAAGTTCATCCTTCAAATGTTCCTACTAAAGGGCTGTCTAATAACGGATTTAAAATTTTGCCAAACAGCAAAACTGCACTTTTAAATCCTGGATTCCATAAATCCAGTTTCTTCATAGTTTTCTTCTTAGTTTTGACTTAAATCCTGGATTTGCTTAATCCTGCTGTGGACAGGATTTAGTAAATCTGGATTTGCAGGATTTATAAAGCAGCTAAATCTGTTACCAAACAGCTTCTAAGTGTTGATGGGGGTGTGGGAAAAGATAGGCGAAGAAAAAGGAGAGGGAGAGAAATAAACCTGTTCCCCTGCTCCA
>JXCR01144668.1:34140-81758 GCA_002079205.1 Phalaenopsis hybrid cultivar | reverse complement strand
TATATATATATATATATATATATATATATATATATATATATATATCTGTGTGTGTGTGTGTTGCCTCCCATAAAGCACTTAGTTTAACGTCGTCAGCCTAACATACCATTTGATTAGTTGGGTTGACTTAACATTAAAACTTCTTTAAATTGTGGTATGTGCCCTTCATATTAATGTTTCAGTCGATACCCATTAACTTTAAATATATTTTCAGTGTTAGAATCTTTAACAACAACAGTTCCGTAATGATAAACTTTAATTAGTTTGAATGGTCATAACCATCTGGATTTCAATTTTCCTTGAAATAATCTCAATCTTGTATTATATAATAAAACTTCTTGTCCAAATTCAAACTTCTTTTGAAGAATCTTCCAATCATATCATATTTTCATTTTCTCTTTATATATTTTGCATTATCTTATGCTTCATTTCTAACCTCCTCAAGTTCATTGAGTTGCAACAATCTTTTCTCACCAGCATCCTTTAAATTAAAATTAAATTCCTTAATAGCTAAAATGCTTTATGCTCCAACTTTACTTGTAAGTGACATGTTTTTCCAAAAATAAGTCTATATGGGGACATTCATATGGGAGTCTTATAAACAGTTTTGTATGCTTGTAATGCAGTATCTAATCTAGCAGACCAATCCAATTTATAAGGATTTACGACTTTTTCTAAAATTCGTTTAATTTCATGATTTGATATTTCTGCTAGACTGCTAGTCTGAGAATGATAAGCAGTAGATAATCTATGCATAATATCATATTTTTTAATCAATTTTTTTATTCTCTTATTTTTAAAATGAGATCTGTTGGCAGTAATAATTACTCTCGGCATTCCATATCCTGGAAAAATATTTTTAATTAAAAATTTATCACTCCGAGCATCACATCTAGGTACAACAATAGCTTCAATCCATTTGGACATATAATCAACAGCAAGCAATATATATATAAATTCCCAAATGAAGGCATAAATGGTCCCATAAAATCTAATCCCCACACATCAAAAATTTCAATTTCTAATGTGTAATTTATAGGCATTTCATTTCTTTTAGACATATTTCTTACTCGTTGACATCGATCACATGTTTTAATATATTCATTAAAATCTCTAAAAGAGTAAGCCAATAAAATTCAGCTTTCAAAATCTTATATGCAGTTCTATTTGTTCCAAAATGTCCTACAAATTCAGAATCATGACATCTTTCAATTATCTGTTGAGTTTCCTCATAAGGGACACACTTCTTATAATTAGATTTTTACATTGCTTATATAGATATGAGTCATCCGAAAAATAGAATTTTGAATCATGTATAGCTTTAATTTGCTCTTTATTTTGATCTTTTGGATTAACTTCCACCATACTCGGAAGAATTCCAGAAGGTCTATTACAGAGTGCAGTGGCAATATGTCTTAAATTGATTTTCAATATTTTTAATAGTAGCCCCTTGATTATGTATTTGATTTTTTATGTTTAAAATTACTTCTTCCATTATCAACTTCTTTTCCTTAACCTGTGGGTTAAGATTAGAGTTAAACCCAGGAGGATAATAAGGTCGATAACTAGGATTTCCTTGGTTGTTCAAATTTCAGGAGGGAATCTCCGAATAATTATAATTATTCTAACTAAAATTAGGGTGATTTTTCCATCCAGGAATATAAAAGTTATAATATGGATTGTTATTTTGATTATTTATAGCATTTAAAGTTTCATAAGATGTTTGAGTATTAATTATCTGTCCTAGTGAATTTTATTAAAATACTAGGGGTATTTGAGAATAGCTCACTCCTATTTGATCAATCTTTTTTGAAATAGAAGCAATTTGAGATGCTAAAATAGACATTGCATCATAATCATGAACTCTCTTAGGAGTTACCCTTTCAGAGGGCCATTAAAAATTATTAGTAGTCATCTCTTCAATTAAAGAATATGTTTCATCAAAAGGTTTTGACATTAGTGATCCACCTGCAACAACATCTATAATAGATCTAAGTCATCCTACTAATACATTATAAAATATTTGAATTATTAACCAATCTGGTAGAGCATGGTGTGGACATTTTCTAAGAAGATCTTTAAATCTTTTTCAAGCTTCATATATTGATTCCCCTTCAAACTGACAAAAAGATGTAATATCATTTCTAAGTTTAGCAGATTTCAAGGGTGGAAAATATTTAGCTTAGAAATTTTGTGATAGTTCTCCCCACGTTCTAATAGTTCTAGGTGATAATGAATTTAACCAAGCCTTGGCTTTATCCCTTAAAGAAAAAGGAAAAATTTTAAGCCTAACTTCATCATTTGACACTCCGTCATATTTAAAAGTAACACAAACTTCAAGAAAACTAGCAAGATGTAAGTTTGAATATTCAGTAAGTGTTTCTCCAAACTAATTATTTTGTACCATTTGGATAATAGCAGGTTTAAGCTCAAATGAATTAGCAGTAACATCAAGATTTTGAATAGTCAAGTAAAGTTCATCTGTTGTCGGATTATCATAATCTTTTAAAGATCTTTGTCGATTTTCATTTTTTTTATTATTTAAATTATTAACCATTTCATTTAAATTTTAATTTATTTTTGTTATTTTCGAAATTTTCTAATAGTATGCTCTAATTCTGAATTGTAATGTACTAAATCTTCAGATCCAATATTTTGCATAAACAAATATAATAAGCAAAGAAAAATTTTCTTAAAAATAACTCTTGAATAAAAGTATATTTTCTTTTGGGATTTTTGAATTTTTGATTTTTTTTATATCTATCTCTAAATTTCCTAATTTATCAAATCTACATAACTTACCGTTACCTTCCCCGGCAACGGCGCCAAAATCTTGATCCCCGAAAATAAAATTGTGTAAAAATTATATAGTTGACTCTGCTAATCAACAGTGTCAAAATCTTGATGCAGTATTAACCAATAAATATTGAGATTCTACGTAAGTATACGTATCGTTATCAAGTAATAAAGTACTCTCTATTTAAGACTCAAATATCAATCCCACGGGGAAGGTTTAAATTTGAAATGATAAATTTATTAGGAAATTCACAGAAAGTCAATTTGAAATTGCTGTCACTAATTTTGAATGTTGAGATATTATTCAAACTAAATTATTTAACTAATAACAAAACTGAAATACTATTAAACTATGTTTATGTGATGAAGATTTCTTATGTGAAAAAACATCTTTCTCACTACAATGTGGTTTTGGTAAAATAAGATGAGATAAATGGCTTTGAACGCCTTTGAATAGGAGCAGTTTTAATTCTCTACCCATTAGAAGAATGAATATAAAGTAAAATACCTTTGAACACCTTAAGCCTAAATTAGAACTCAAATTGGTTGAGTGTTTCAACAACACAACCTTGCCCCCTTTAAGGATCTTAACCCACATAACTTCTAAATTAAATGGCAAATGATAATTACCTTACTCTTAAAGATAACTGAAACATCAATGTTCATTGAGCACTAAGGGTATTTACAGGATGAGTTATTAAGCAACATAATAAGTTTAAATGAGCTGAAGATTTTTCACCAGGTAGTGAGAGGGAAGCATGGACGTGCTTCTTCCTCTAGATCTGTTGAATACCTCAGAGGTTTACTAAACTTAATATATTTTACTTAACAAAAATTATCCTTAATCAAACCAGTAGTGACCCACCAAGGTAAGACCTGGGTTTAGGGAGGTCACTAAACCCTTACTTTTTTCTGCTTTACATAAAATGCTCTAACATGCATTTTGAGTTTCATGTGGTGGAACGAGAAGACTCGTCAGGTACATTTTTACAGTTTACAACATTGTCTTTTCTTAAGCTTTCCACACTGTGCTTACTTACCTGCATGTATGAAAAAAACACAAACTTGCATGCTAAACAAAGATGTCACCCTGCATGAAAACTAAAACTGTCAGGACAGCCACAAAACCGATACCAAAACCAAAATTAAAATCAATCAAGATAAAATCGCCTCCACAACATTCAAAATATAAGAGAACTCAAAATTTAATCACAAACATCACACAAAATAACAACTAAAACTAACTTAAGACATTTCTATCGGATGATCAGGAATCACTCGAAGGAGGTAACCTACGATTGCTAACGAGGCTTCCCACAGTCTAACTGATATTATGGAACTCGTTAAGTTGGGTTTAGTAAATTAATTTGAACTAAGTGAATCCAATAGAAAATAGTGATGTCGGAATGAGGGAACCGTGGGATCTTAACCGGTTTCGCTCTAATTAACTTTAACATGCCCCATAATATTTAAAGAACTACAACTATAGGGCCACTTGATTTGACATCATAACTGGACACGCTAGAAAACTTAAACTCATCACGACAAGGAGCTTGAAGCTAGCATGGTGGGCAACACAACCATATTCAATAGAAAAACATGTATTCCCCAGCTAAACCAACTTCCTTCCTTAGAATCAAATAACCAAGCCATAAGATTTCGAGGTTGTCTGCTTACGCAACATAAATCCTCATCTCATCTTTAGGCCTTTGTACAACTCTACTATATAATATAAGCCCAAACTCGTCTTAGGATTCTGAGGTTGTCATTCGTCAATACCTAAACCCTCACATCTTCCAGGGTATTTTTGTGATCGTTTCACACAAATGTAAGTCTTAATAAATAAAATTATCCGGATGAAACATTCAAGTAAATTTCTCCTCTAAACTCAAGCCAAATAATAGGATAGATTGGGATGTCACCGAGGTTCTCCTCCAGATCTATGACGTCCCCTAGTTCTTCCTCCTTTGGATTTCAAAACAAAATGCTCCAAATTTGTACCAATCCCATTTCACACATCTTTGTCTGATATCATTGAAAAGTCCAATCCTTTGAAATCTTTGAAGATACATTTCCTGATTCTTTTCGAGAGTTTTTTTAGGTGACTTCAGTCATTTAAGATGTAATTAACTATAGGGGCTTTCCCTTATAGGAAGTTTGTCCGAACCCAATTTAATATAAACTATATTTAATTCTTCATATTAAATATGGGAAATTATCGGTAAATAAAATGGTTTTGTACACCAAATGAACGTCAAATATTTCTGAGTTTATTTGATCATGCCTTATCCTGAAGTCTTGTGTTTATCCTTCAAAATATATACAGGGTCTGAGGTACAACACTCTTTCATTTAAAATATGAAAAATATTGGATCACTTTGATTTCATTTTTTTTTTAAACATTAAAATGTTCTTCCGAAGCGGGCGACGAGATTTCGATTCCGGTGACTGACAGCTTCTTACGGCAACTCCTCCAACCAAAAATAGTTACGACAATCCTCTTCTAGAAAATAAAGGAAAAAGAAATCTCTCACTTTTCTCCTTCTTTCGCACTCTTAAAAGAAGATTTCACACTTAATCTCACCACAAAACTCTAAATTATAAGAAAAATGCACTTTAAATGGTTGTGGAATGAAAGATGGAAGAATGTGTGATGTGTAGAAGGTTGAATGAAGGGGAAGAAATGACAAGAAGAGTCTCTTTTCTGATCAATTTTGGCCCCAAATAAATCCTAGAGTCGGTTCTCCAATAGGTGCCTCTAAAAACTCTTCAAAATCCTAGATTCGTCAAGGCTTCTATAAATCGGGGTTGAACCGACATTGGTGCCGTCGACGCTGCTTTTGGCACCTTCGACGCTAAATAAATTTCAAATTCTTCATTTTTGCTCCAAATTTTATCTTTTTGCTTCCTTTTTGCTTTAAGTCCTAAAGTTCAAAAACCTGCAAGAAAACATAAAAATACCTTCCATTAAAGTGCAATATCACCAAAAAATAAATATAAAATATGGGTCTAAAAATGCATATATTTTTGGTGTATCAGTAAACTAAAATTTATTTGTCCTTAAGTAACTATATTTTTTTAAAATTAATTTAACATGGCTTAGGAGATTAAGATTTAACTTTAAAGAATTATACTTATGTTTGTAAATATTGTGGTAAATTTAGGTAAAGAGTTTTAATAATGAAGATCAATTTTAAAGTTAAAGATATTTGGTATGATAGCATAAGACTATGTTTTTTATTTAAAATAAAAAAATTGTAGAATTTAAAGTGTTAAGAATTTTAGAGTTTCATGTAAAAAGAAAAGAATGAGACTTTCATAAACTAATATGAATTTATAAAGTGAAGAGATATATAGTTCTAACTTTAAGAAGAGGATAGTGAAGTTTAAAATTATTAAAGGTTATCCAGATAAAATAATCCTCACTTGAAAAAGAAAAAGAAAAATAAAAGAAAGGATTGAAAATATCCTAAAAGAAAAAGACGAAAGAAAGAGAGAAGAAAGAAACAGAAAAGAAAAATAAGTGAGGAGAAGCTTGAGGAGATGCCTAATCAAAAATTTGTTTTAGGAAGAAGCTTTACTACATTTTCTAAAGTTATATTGGAGTATTAATAACATTCCTAGTAATTTTTTTATGAAATTCTTTTTCATATGAATGTTCTAAATGTCCTTAATATGACAAATTGCAATTATTCTTGAAATGAAAAGAGATTCAGAAATCTTAAATTTGATTACTAAGTATTCATTGACTTAGAGTTTAAATCTAATTTATTAAAGGGTTTTTTTTTAATTTTGTTGTTCTATTTCTTAAACTGAATTATAGAAGTTATAAGTTAATCTTTATCCTAAGTCATATGCATTTATGTTAATAAAAGTGTCACTTGAGGACAAGTAACATTTAAGTTTGGGGGATTTTGATACACCAAAATTATATACTGTTTTAGTACTTATTTTATGCCTATTTTGGGTGATATTGTACTTTAAAGAAGGGTATTTTTGTAATTTTTTTGCAGGTATATCATTTTTAGGCATTTTGAGCAAAAATGGCAAAAATGATGAAATTCAGAGAAAAAACAGCCAATTTTGGGATTCTGGCGCATCATGCACCACATTCCAGAGTGTTGATGCATGATGCGTCAGGGACGACTTTTTCAAAGTAAGGTAGTTTGAGATGAATTTTGCTCAAATTTTTAAAGGAACACTTGTTCCACACACCTCTTAGAGTAATTCAATGCATCTAGACACTTTGGAAGGTTCTTTTATGAAGGGATATGACACTTCGATCAAATGACACACCTTTTAAATTAAAAAGAGTTGACTTTTGAAGGGAATTTTGATATATTTTCCAAAGGAGACAACCCAGAATAAAAGAAGAAGACTTCGTAGAGTTTGAGGAAGGCTTTTGTGTGTGACGTGAGGGAAAGAGAGAAAGTGGCGCAAGTTAGAGAGAGAAGAGGAGATTTTCTTCTAGGGTTGTAAGAGGGATGGAAGATGACAGAATTCTTCTTCATTACACTTTTAAGAGAGAATTGAGAGTGATTGTAAAGAGTGAAAGACTTGGAGAGAACTTCTAGGAATTCTCCTTGGAAGGATTGTGAGATAAATTGTATTTTTATTTCTTTTGTTTTATAAACTTATTTTTATATATGAAATTCATGTTTTATCGTATCTTTCTCATGAATTCTGAGTAATATTCTTTATCCTTCTACCTACTTTAAAGATACGGTTTTGTAAAGAATAAATTTTATTTTCCACGATTTTAAATGATAATAACTTGTGATGATTTGAACTCTGATATTAATTTATATTTCAATCTGGCCAATTGAAATGTTAAAACTTGTTGAGAGACATATGTTCTTAAATGTGATAGGATTTTTATAACACAGGGAGAATCACATTTGATTTCATTAGACAGTATGTCATCCATGGGATTGGGTGTAAATAAATTGANATGACCAATTGAAATATTAAAACTTGTTGAGAAACATATGTTCTGAAAAGGGATATGATTTCTACAACATAGAGTCACATTTAATTTCATAGGAGAGTATTTCATCTATGGGATTGGGTGCAAATAAATAGGGAAATATACTTTGTTGGATGCAAAATTGGAGATTTTAAGGTGAAAGATTAAAATCCCCAATTTAATTTAGTTGATTGAAAACTGATGCGAGATTGTTAGCCCTCAAAGGAGGGAGTAGTGGGAGCTCTAGAGTGGTAGTCAGTATCATCCTAGCTTAATCACAGAATTAGGGAAAAAACTCTGGATTAGTCAATATTCATTATTGCACTCATAAGAGGGTAAAGAATAGAATTGCTCCAATTTGACTCAAAATAGTTCTTATATATATATTTTTCAAATAATTTTAATTTCTTTAGAAACCATATACTCATTATAAAGGTGAAGGATGCCTTCTTAAATTTGAACTTTTAGTCATAAAAAATACTTTGTTTAATTTTCATAATTTTACTTTTAAAAGTTTAGTATTTAGTTTAGTTTAATTTCTATAGCCTTACATCTGCATTTTAATTAACATTTACCTGAGTAGTCAATTTTCAAACTATGCACTTTACTTTTATTTTTTTTTTGTTTTTGATATAAAATAATTTTCATATATTCATTTAGGATTTTCTAACTTCCCTATGAGATCGATATCTAGGACTCCATTAAAGCCCTTTATTACTTGAGTCATACGTATACTTGCGTTGATATTAAAAGAGATTTGGCATTTTAAAAAAGAGTTTTAAAAGATAAATAGTTTTTATAAAAAGTATTTTTGTTGGGATTATATTGCATATTTATTATAAATTTGTCTGCATCAAGTTTTTGGCGTGGTTGAGTGTTGTCAACATCCTAACTATTTGCATATACGAAATCTAGTATCAATAGCCCTCCTAGGACTTTATATTTCTCAACAGATTTAACCTAAAAAGTGGCCAATTTGTAAAGTCAATGAAAAATCAGCAAAAATATCATCACAATTTTTAACAGTAAATATAAATATTTAAATCATTCTCATCCCACAAGATTAATTATCAAGAGATATACATGTTGGGGGCTCGGTTTACTCCAACATGATTAATTGAAGACTCATTTTGGGGGCTCGGTTTACTCCTCCTTTATTTCCCTTTGTTTAAATACTTACTGGAATTCATTTTTATGATTTGAGATATACATCTGAGACTCAAATTTTGTCCCTTTTGTTGCCCTTTCATTCAAATATAAGCTTGAGATACTTTGGTGCTTTGAGTAGACAGTGTTGGAATTCAGTTTTGATCCTCTTGCTGCCCCTTCATTCAAATTTATGCTTTAGAAATTATAATGGCATTTAACCAGTAATTTGGGGCTGAATTCTTTTTTTTTTTATTACGATATTCGAATACATATCAGTTTGATTTAAACATATCTATGGAATTGTAGATTTTATTTTCCTTACTGCCCCTATGCAAATATAAATTTATAGATTTCTTTTTTTGAACTCTTGAGAATTTATTTGGGGCCATAACTTTGCTCCCTTCACTGCCTTGGTCAAAAATATATTTAGAGATTACTTTTGAACTTTTAGGAATTCATTTGGGGCTCATTTTTTTTTTATTTTTCTTGCTGCTCCCTTGTTCGAATATATGTTGGAAATCATTTCTTGCTTTGAGAGCTGCTTTAATGTCTTGGTTTTGTCACGATTGTTGTAGTTCTCATTCAAATATTTTTTTTAAGATTCTTTTGGTGGCTCAGTTTTGTCTCTGGTGGTTCAGCTTGTCTCCCTTTATGTTGAGTTCGACTTTCTCCTTTATAGGCTTAAGTTTGGTTTCTATTAGTCTTAGTTTGGTTCAATAATGACTCGGGTTTTGCACTCTTTTATTGAGCTGAGTTTTATTTAATGATATTTGGTTTTAGACTTTAACCTTTTGTTGGAAGAAATCTTACAGTTGCATAAATATCATATGCTTGAAACTGACAGTATGAAAATAAAAGCATTTTTTTTTTGGACAGTGATGAAGCATGCAATAGTCATTCATATAGATTTACAATAAAAACTTAGAAGTGGAAGATGGATGTTATAGAAAGGCTTAAATGATTAGTTCTCTCATTTCTCTTGATATGGGATGTATAAAACCTTGTTGGGCGAGCATATGAAATATTTAGGTGCCCTATTACTTTGAGACGAGGGGTAACAGACAATGATGCAAGAGAACAATTTTACAACTTAGTTTATAGCTGAAATATAAAATCAAAATTCAATTAGTGTGATGCCCTTTCACCCCTAAATAGTCAACGACTCTAACCCCTTTCAAAGTGCCTGAGAATTGGCATTTGAGAAAGAACATATACTACAAAATCTTTGCACAAATACTACATTTAGGAAAGAACATATACTATAAACCTTTGCACAAATACTACATTTAGGAAAGAACAGATACTATGGATTTTACACAAATATTACACTTGCACAAGAAATATACTACATTCATACACACTAAACAGTTCACACACTACGCCCTGCACGACAGATCCTACACTCACATACACATACACTACACTTCGATAAGTTCAGATACTACACTTCATATATAGGTGCACCACACTTTGAGGGGTTCAGAAACTACTCTATTCACATATTCACTAAATGATAGGGTTTAACACTGTCTGATTATGNGAGAGTAGTGGGAGCTCTGGAGTGGCAGCCGGTATCCTCCTAGCCTAACTACGGAATTAGGGACCAAACTCTAGATTAGTCAATGTTCTTTATAACACTCGAAAGAGAGTAAAGAATAAGATTGCACCTATTTGGCACAAAACTGATATATTCTCAAATGATTTCAATTTTCTTCACAATCAATATACTCATTGTAAAGGGGAATGATGCTTTCTTAAATTTGAACTTTCCGTCAAAACAAAAACTTTGTTTAGTTTTCGTAATTTAACTTTTGAAAGTTAGTTCTTAGTTAATTAACTTTATTTTTTCATCCGCATTTTATATTGCATTTACCTTAGTAGTTAATATTCAAACTTCACACTTTACTTTTGTTTTTGTATTTTTAATTTTAAAATAATTTTAAAATTTTAATTAAAGGATTTTCCAACTTTCTTGTAGGATCGATATTTAGGACTCCATTAGAGCCCTTTATTACTAGAGTGATACATATACTTGAGTTGATTTTAATGCGGATTAGGCAGTTTAAAAAGAGTTTTAAAAGATAAACTATTTTCATAAAAGATATTTTAGTTAGAATTATATTACATATTTATTATATGTCTGCCGTGTGTAATTTTGTAATATTGAAAAATATTTACAAAATTTATGCACTAAATCTGTCGTGCATCATTGGGATTTTGCGGTTAAGCCTTAGATGATTAGGGTTGCCCTTAAAGGATTAAGCTTGGTGAGCCTTCATAATTTAATTTTGATGCTTAAGTATATTTGACCTTAATGTTTTGAATTGATTTTGATTTTGTTTTGAGGAATTTAGTTGTTCACTAATTGGCTTGGTGAATCTTGGTGATTTCAAGTTTTAGGGTTTAGGTTGATGTGTTTAGGGTTTATGTTGATTCTAGAGTTAATTGGTGTTGGAAAAGCTTTAGGCGAGACTAAAGTTTGACATTGTTGGCTCTCTCCTCCCATTGGGTTTGAATTTTAATATCATGGGATTTCCAATGCTTTTAGGGTAATGTGGTGAGAGATAAAAAAAACCCTTTCATTGGCCTAGGACTACCCTCCTATCCGATGGGCTTTTCCTGGGTTCATGAGAGTCTCAGGGGTATTCAATGGGTCATTATGGGAATTCCTAAGGCTCTAAGCTTCATGGGTAACCTAGGGCATCCCCAACCTATAGGAAGTCAACTTGGGCTTCCACTAGGCTAGACCTTCAACCATCTCAACCAAGGGTTGAGGATTTGGGCTTAACCTAAGGAAACCTTAAGTCAGTGTAAGATTAGTTCAAAGTTATATATCGATGAGTTCTATCTCTAGTCATCGAAGAAGGTCATTAAGAAACCCTAAGGCTAAACCCTAGGTTTCTATAGAGAGGGAAGAAGTCATCACAAAAGTGAGGTCCATATCATCAAAAACAAAATGATCTTGCTTATGTTCAATACAAATTTAATTTAAGAAGTAGATATATTTCTATTTTTATTTAATATTTCAATTTGATAGCTATAAAGACTATAATAATAATATGTGAATAAATAAATTTTATTTACCTTTATATGTTACAAGTAAAAAAAAAGAAATTATGATCCATTGGACTACACAAACAATGAGAATATAATTTTTTTTTATAGTTGATGACGAACGAATGCTGGGACTTATTTGTGATTGTTTTTTGTTCTTTTTGTAACTTGGAGTCGTCAGCCTATATACACCTTAAAATTCCTTTTTCCAACGGGCCCTGTTACTTTAATCGCATGAACAATTCAGAGTAGAGGAGGGGTTGGAAAATAAAGAATCAA
Organism: Phalaenopsis hybrid cultivar; assembly: GCA_002079205.1. Classification (NCBI taxonomy): domain Eukaryota; kingdom Viridiplantae; phylum Streptophyta; class Magnoliopsida; order Asparagales; family Orchidaceae; genus Phalaenopsis; species Phalaenopsis hybrid cultivar. Next base: position 69,514 of record JXCR01144668.1, on the reverse strand, counting down.
GGCAGAGATTAGGTAGATTGAAAAACAACCTGAAGAGTTTATGTGAGCTAAACCTTGTGTGATAGGTCATCAAGGGTGTACATCCAAATAGGATCGGATCAAGACACCTTGAAACCTATATCCACTAAAGAATACCTACATAAGCTACCCAAGTAACCAGGGAACCAAAATAACATTTTGTTCTGGGGTAAGACCAACTCTCAAAGGAAAGTATCCATTTAGTTAATTACATCTTGGAGAACACCCAAAAATACTCTCAATTAGTGATGTCCAACTTACATTTAGGTGACGACTAGTACAAAGTGTCACAAAGGAAGGTTACCTCATAGGAACATTTCATGGCTTTCAAAGCACTCGCTAAGCCATAGGATGGAGAATGGATCTCTCACATTCCAAATGGGAGCGGCTCATTGGCACACAAGTCCTATTAAGTAACCTGATCGACTTTTATGCTCCACACCATGCTTCTAAAGCCTAATCAGGTCATAAGGGTAGAGGGTGAATCACATTATCCCAAATAAACGGTGACTTATCGGCAAATCGGGCCTATGATATGACATCGATTAAGCTTCGAAAAGAGTGGCAGGGCTCAAAAGGGGTATCAAAGGAATTGTAGAGTGATCATAATTGGGTTGAGATAGTTGGGTCAGGATACTACAGGTCCATCATCCCAAGTTATTAGGATCCCAAGTCTATCAGATCATGAAGAGACTCAACCCAATACCACAGAAGATCTCTTATCAACAATTCATCAATTATGTCGTCCAAAGGAACCTCAGTAGCCCTAAGTTCAAAAGAAGATAATTCTAATCCTATGACCCTATGTAAGAAGAAAGTAGTGGTGGGACTTATACTTGCCAAAGTGGCAAGGAAGTCGCTGAAGTGGAAAAGAAAAGAGACGTACAGGTAACAAAGCTGAGATACTCCAACAAACGATTTATTTTCTATCTGGGTCAGGGAAGCCTTTAACACCCTAAGTGCACTAAACAACTACTTAAGTTGAAATCTATGATGGGTCAGTCGGGTTGGAGAAATACGGGGACTTCTCGTTAGGACATGCAGTATGATGTTGTGAGCTAATCAATCCTAATATGGAGACTCTATTAGTATGACTGGGGTATAGCAATGCTATGCAACCCATTTAAAATCTGGCCTAAAGGCTCTACAAGAAAATAAAGATAGATTTAAGAAAAGAACCTAAATATTTTAATACTAAATTTTAATTTATTGCAATCTTTTATTAGGATTATGTAAATAATTTTATAATTTTTTGTCCTCAGAGAACCTAAATGATAGTGCATGATTCAAGTCAATACACGAGAAAAAAATGGCATGAATGGCAAGCACATGCACAATAAATAAAAAAAAGCAAGCCAAACAAGAAATAATAGAGATGACAGGAGCCGCTGGGTTGGCAACATATCTCAGGAAATAGAAAAAGGTGGCCAGTCTCCGCATATACACATCTGGTCCTAATTCTATGCATAAGAGAGATTAGAAGTAAGGTATATGACACAAGCAAGTTGCTCCCGATCCCCGTCACATAGTTTCTCCTGTTTGACGCCTCAAAAATCGTGTCCGTACCTTATTTGTAATATAGGACTCAGGCCCAAGAACTTTACAAAGTACATGGTAAAATCAAAAAAGAATCGACCTACAAAACAAAGGGGTTAGTACAGGTTGTAACATGCAATGTGAAATAGACCACCTCCAGAAAGAGGAGAGCTTAACAACACCTGTAGAAAATGTTTTAGTACAAATCATTACAGCTCCTCCTTGTTGGATGTGACACCCTGCAAGAAGACTGTCTCTATGTATACTAATGTGCAAGTCTCACACCTAGTAAATACACAAAGAAGCACAAAAGTGATGCCTGACTATGGTAACTAAACTAGCAGAGAACTTTAACTGGAACATCAAAAAAGACTACTTAGCACCCTAGTCCTAGCCTAGCACACCATCTAGCATAGAGTGTCCTAAGCATAGCATCTAAGTGTGTACAGTGCAGGTGTAAGCAAAAAAATGATGTATGTTTTGACGGGGTCGCCATCCTCGACCCATTCTTAAGGATCCAAGGATTCTAAGAGGTGTCACTAGTGCAAGTTTTATATGAAAGAAAGCTTTCAAAAGGTTGACTTATGTATGGTCTAAGCTAAGCGTACAAGTAGTTTCAAAATAGTTTTTTGAAAATATGGTGCATATAAGAAATAAAAAATGTAAATTTGTATACCTTTTAAAATAGGTCCTAAGAAAGAAAAAGTCTAAGTGGCACCTATTAGATCCCTCGGAACCTTAGCTTAACATACACGTGTTAGTCATTGTGCGATAGCTAGTATGGTCTATCAAGGCATCCTTTTGGACAATAATCACTACCACATCGTGACTAGCAAAAGGGTCACTCCGCTAACTAGTCTGATTTGTTGCCAAGACAGTCGGGGATTCACATGCAAGTGCAAAGTGGTCTAGTGCATCGTGACCATTCCTTCGGAGTAGAAGCGATCACAAGATAGCAAAGTTTGTCATGATCACATGGTGGCGTATACCCATGATGAATGTGTTGCTAGTGCAAAAACACAAATGCGAAGTGCAGGAAAAACGACACACATATGACTTACTGAGTTGTCATGGATGACATAACTTGCACATCAAATGGATTCAGAGTCTTTTGAACATGATCCATACTAGGTAGTAGCCATGTACCCAAGTGAACGAACATCACATACTTTGAGGATTCAGAGGCCTTTAGAGCATGACTCGTGCCACGTGATACAATGTGCATACCTATGGTGTGTGTAAGTGGCGCCATAAGAAAATAGATTGTGCACATGCAAGATAGACAACGAGAGTGAGGTGGTGTATTTTCTCGCTATAGAGAAACACTCGTTGAGTAGACTTGATGTGCAAGCCATTCCCGAAGAAGACACATGGGCATCTGGAATGAGTGTGCAAGAGCAATGGCTAAAGGAAGATGCTTACAACTGTCCAAAGTAGTGTCGTAGTAGGTGAAAGAGTGTGTCAGGAATAGTGAATTGAGAAAGAAACAAGAGTATCGAGGGTGAGTGTACGAGGAGCAGTGACATGAGGAAGGCACAAGAGTGTCAGGGGTAAGTGTATGATGAGCAATGACTCGAGGAAGACACAAGAGTGTCAGGAGTGTGCAAGAGGCAGTGACTCAAGAAAGGGCCAACAGTAGTCTGGAGTGGTTCAAAAGGAAGTGAAAAAGGTGCAAGGAGCAGTGACTCAAGAAAGCGTCTGCTGTAGTATGGAGCGGTGCCATAGGAGATGAAAGAGTGTGCAAGGAGCAGTGACTTGAGAAATTACCTAGGACAGTCCATAGTGGTGTCATAGGAGATGAAAGGCATTTTAAACCTCATTGAAAAAAAAAACACACCGGATTTGTTTGGCGGCAAGCCATCCATTCACATGAGGTGTGAATGTGTGAGTTAGGTGTGCAAAGACAGAATTCTAAGTGCAAAATTCTTCAAGCATGCAAGTTATGAACACACAATATGCCATGCAAGAAAGCATGCAAAAGTGGAAGTGCAAGTGAGAGATTTGTGTGACGTGATGCAAAGTGACATAAAGATGTCACAAAGCAAATATATAGAGTAATATGCTACTAGGAGGCACAAACACTCATCATGAGCATATAAGGGTGTATGCTCATGAGTGTGCAACAATGTGTAAGAGTGGATGTGTTAGTGCAGATAAGGTGGAGAGCAAGCAATAGATGTAACATGAAAAATGCAAATGATTGACAGATCGATCGGATCAGTAGTGGCTCCGATTAATCAAACTGGTGGAATTCAGTCGATAGAACCAGGGTTGTGACCGAACAATGAAGGATGGTTAGTTGAGATGATCCGGTTGGTGAAGACTGATCGATCTAATGGATAGAAGATGATCGATCAGGTTGGAGCGTGTGGCTAAACGACAAAGGATGGTCGATCGATGCAATCGAGCTAGTAGCAGTCGATCGATCAAGTGGATCAAGGATGGTTGATTAGGTCAAGGTATGCGACCGATCAACAAAGGATGGTCGATCAATATGATCGGGTTGGTGGCAATTGATCAATTGAGTGGACCAAAGATGGTCAATTAGGATGGAGTGTGCGACCGAACGATGAAGGATGGTTGAGTGATGTTATCGGGTCGATGGCATCCGATTGATTGAATGGACTTAAGATAACTAATCCTGACAGTTTATATGCAACAGTATAATAATGACTTTAATTATAATTTTCACTTATTTTTTTTACTTTGCAACATAATCAAATACTTGATCCTGAAGAAAATAAGAATTTAATTTTTTAATTTATATATTGGGATACTACACAAGTATATGTATCATCATCAAATAATATATGACTTTTTGATTAAAACCTCATATCAAACCCATAGAAAAATTATGCAATATGCACTATTCAATAGCAAACTTTTTATTCTTAAAAGACAATTACTTAAACTATAAATATTTTCATAGTATTAAAATTCAAATTTTTTTGGTATTTTTGATATTTTGACAAAACAATAAAACTTCTAAAGATAACTTGAGTTTATGTAAAAGAAAATCACTTGATATGAAAATACCTTTCTCCTTATCATGAATCAGTAATAAGTATAAGAATTATTCTATGAAAGTATGTTAATTGTGTTGTGCCAAATAAGAACAACTAAATTTTTTTACCCTTATTAGAGATGTTATAAAGAATATTGGCTAATTTAAAGTTTGAATAGTTTTGAAGACCGGCTAAGCAGGGAAGATACCAGCTCTCACTCTAGAGTTCCATCGATTCTCTCCACCTGGGGGCTAACATCTCGTATCAGAACCTAAAATAATAAACCAAGTTGGGGGCTTTAACCTATCACTTTAAAGTCCTCTAACTCTACACCGTTTAAAGATTATTCCCCTATTTATTTGCACTAAATCATATGAATTATATTCTCATTCATACAACCTAATGTGATTCTTTCCAATTGTTGACTAAGACAATATCATTCCGGTTCTTACATGTTCTCACAACAAATTTTAACATCTGATGGCCAGATCAAGAAGTAAATGAAGTACATGGAATTAAATCATCACAACATCTTCCAATATTAAAGATTAATACTCTCCACAACTTCCATCCAACACTTTAATTACTTATCATTTAAGGATAAAGATAAAGAAAACTACTCAGAATCGATAGAGAAAACAAAACCACACTTTAATTTAAAAGTAGAAATCATTATCAAATCAACAAGAAGTCTCGATTAAAACCAAAAGTAGTTCAAAACAAAAGATAAAAACTTACCTCAAATCCTCCACCAAACTCTTGAAGTTTCTTTGAATCTCTTCTCTTTTACAACACTTTCAAAATAAACTAAAAATAAAAAGGATAAAGTAAATTTGTGTGGTGCCTGAAAATCTGTCCAAAACTATCTCTCAAAACTCCTCAGAACTCCTACTCTTCAAGCTCTTTTCAGAACTTTCAAGCACTCCCTTTCAAATGTATCAACTTCCTTCTTTTATAAATTTCTCAAGAGGTGCCTTGAAAATTTTTCAAAATGTGTCCAAATTCGATGTATACTCCAAGGGATGCCTCTTTTCACAAATGTTTTAATAATATTTTCGTTCCTAGTGGTCATAGCCACCCTCTTTAGCCAATAGAGGCCTCAAATGTCTCTTCAAATTTTGGTCAAATGAAGAAAATCGTCAAATAACTGTCTCTGACGCTTAATTACGGGGCCTTAGACGCTTAGGCGCGACATTCTCTGTTTCACCGGCGCTTAAGTGTCGGATCTGGCGCTTAGGCGCCAAAACACTTTTACACAAATTTCACATTTTTGCTCCAAATTTTATCATTTTTTACTTCTTTTAGCATTTTTCAACCTTTTGCTTGTATCTGAAAGAAAAAACACACAAATACCTTTCATTAAAGCACAATATCTCAAAAATAGGTATAAAAATGCATCTAAAAACACTATATATTTTAGGTGTATCAATAGTCAATTAGTTCAAAGTGTGCAGTTGATCGATGAAGGATGGTCGATCGATACAATCATGTTAGTGGTGATTGATCAATCGAGTAGACCAAAGATGGTCGATCAAGTTGGTGTGTGTTGTCAATCAACAAAGGATGGTCAATCGATACGATTGGGTCAGTGACGACCGATCGATCGAGTGGACCAAAGATGATCAATTGGGCCAGAGTGGGCGACCAAAAGATGAAAGATGACCAGTTGATGCGTCGGGCCAGTGGCGGCTTATAAATCAAGTGGAACAAAGATGTTCGATCTGGTCAGGGTCTACAACCTCAACAAAGGTTAGTTAATCGATATGACCAAGACGATAACAATTGATATATTGGGTGGACTGAAGATGGTCGACTGGGTCAAAGTGTGTGAACGATCAATGAAGGATAGTTGATTGATATGATCAGGTCGGTGACAGTCTGTCAATCTGGTAGAATGAAGATGATCAATCAGGCTGGAGTGTACATCTAATCGACGAAGGATGGTTAATCAAAATGATCAGATCGGTGGTGGTCGATTGATCACATGGACCAAAGATGGTCGATTAGACTGGAGTGTGTGACTGATCAATAAAGGATGGTTAATAAATACGATAAGGTCGGTGGCGGCCGATAGACTTAGTAAAATGAAGATGGTTGATTGGGCCAGAGTGTGTTGCCGATCAACAACGAATGGTTGATTGATACAATCAGGCCAGTGATAGCCGATCAAACGAGTTGACGGAAGATATGAAATAGAACAATCACGTCAGCGGTGGCCAATCAAACGAGTCGACGAAAAGAGAGTGTCAATCGAGATGGTGAATGTGGTTGATCGATAACACATGCAAAAATGCATGTTGTTAATTCATATTTTTCTTAAAATCATGCAATGCACACAATGAAAATACAAACACATGAAGTATGAGACCCGATTGGGTCCGACAACGAATCGTGATCATCCTAACAAACTCATGGGAAACTTAAAGTGAGTGATGGAGAGCTATACCAATACCTTATTGCACGAGCAACAAGACGCCCACCTTTGTTCGCACATCAATGAATGGGGATTCCTTGCAAAGAAAATTCTTCATGACCAAGAAGACAATGACCAAAGGAATGCCTTCTTCTTCTCGACCGATGGATTTCAAACATCCTTCTGAATGAAACCACCAAGGCAAACAGTGGGACTAGTAGAACCCTATCTTTCATATTCCGGGCTAGAAAGGAAAGGGGTATGCTTTACTCTTTGGATTCACAGGGGAAAATACAAAGCACCTAATCCTTTGTGGCTTCCTCTAAGAACACAAAAATCCTTGCATAAATCCTCTAACATCTCGACCTAAGGGGCTCTAGGAATGAAAATTGCGAGAGTTCAAGATATCTCACCAACGTGGTGGTTGATGAGACGTTCTCTTGGTTTATCCGAGATCCATTGAGGTGGGATGAAAAAGTTGGATTCCTTCTCCAAGATAGTGTAGAAGCTCTTCTCACCAAAGAGAATGATGAGGCCGCTGGATTTCTCCTTCTCAAAAGCTAGGAAGAAGCTCTTCTGATCCCAACTCACAGAGAGTCACTGGAGAGGAAGATGATGATGGTGGAAGAGGAGAAAAACAAGAAGATGAAGGGGAGGAAGATGGAAGAAATCTTTCCCCTAAGCTTATCTTTGAGGAAGATGAAGAAACTTCCCCTTCAAGCTCTCTCCAAAAGCTCTCCTGCCCTCCTTCTCCAGCTGATAGTTTTCCCTCTCCCTTGACCAAATGAGCTTTGATCCCCAGTCTTCTCCCTAGATCAGAGAGATAACCTTTGGCTAAGAATTTTAATTTGGCATCTTGCCTCATTTGGCATAGGCCCAAGTATCCACGGATGCCTCTTTTGGGTAAAGGACTAGACAAAAGGCACTGTCCAAAGGTCCTAGCGGCTTCACCGGTGGAAATTCAGGGACTGGAGAGTAGAAATTATGTCCGACACTCTGTCTGGCAGGCGTGGTCACACCACCTTCAGGTGTAGTCACGTCGATTTAGGGATCTGGGTACCTCTCCAGAATTTAGGTGTGGTCATGCCACGGTTTGTACATGGCCACACCCAATTTAGGCATGGTCACGCCGTCCTTACATAAATTGAGCTTCTGAAAAAGTTAATCAAAGGGATTCCAAGTCTTGTGGGAACTCTAGAGGTTCAAATATGAGCAAGACATGATCCTTAGGCCTCCGTAGAAGTTATAAATGCATCCTTGGAGCCCAATAAGATGCTTCATATGCTTGTCGCCAAACAAAATTGGTTCCAACACAAAATCTGTATGCCTGGACCTTAAGTTTAAGATACGAACACGGTGCGATGTAACTTCATCGATAGTGAACGTCACACAAACATTTATATCACCAAGATATAACCTTGTGTTGTTGAAACAAATGTCAGCATGGGGAATACTAAAGATAATGTTGACTTGGTGATAACTTCCTCAGAGCACGACTATGGTGGTGCATGCCCCAACTTATCATACTCGTAGTGCTCACTTGAAAGTCTTATGGGTTCCTTGAGTCACGGTAGGCCGCATATGATCTTAATACAGTCTCATATCACTCAATAAGGATGTCATGTATACTTTGCATCAAAAATGGATGCCAACGATGATAATTTAGAGAAAAAAATATATGAGAATGGTATAATTCTAACAACTGAAGAGGCTAACATAACATGTAATACTGAAATTAACAGAAAGTTTTTACTTATATTTAAATATATAAGTTGGGTAAATTAATAATTTATTTTGTCTATTTGATTCTAGTTCAAGATAATTTTGATGATGTTGGGGCTGAAAATGAAATTCTTGGTTCTGAAGACTTTCAAACATACGACGATACAACGTTTAGAGATGCAACATACATTTGAGGATGCAAATTTTTTTCTCATCAAGAATATTTTATATTCTTCATTTTTAATATTTGGGTTATGTCTTAATGCCTTTTTTAGAATGAACCCGTCTGAAATACAACCTTTGCTTTTGATGTATGGTGTTCGTGAGAAATTAGATATTGCTTTGAATCATTTTACAGAAATTAAATGTTATTATGGCAAAAAAAATAATTTAAGTGTTTGTACTGTGAAATTATCTACAAAGGTGAAGGTATTAATAAAATGAAACAATACCTTGTTGAAGTTAATGAAAGTATTGCATGATCTTCAATATCAAATGCATGAGAATTTAAAAGATATATCTAAAAAGAAGCAAGAAGAAAAATATATAAAAAATATAAAAATATATGATAAAGAAGGTAGAAATCAAGAAAGGAATTCCTCACTTCCCAAATTACAAATGTTAATTTCTTATCATGAAGTACTCTATAAGGAAAAAATAAAGATTGATTAAGTGAAAAATTATTTTACTCATTAAACAAAACTAGGATCAGAACTATCATTGAAAAGTGTATCGACATCTACATATGTTATATGTCGTGATGATATGGCAAGAACAAGATGTTTTTTTTATTGTTACATACCTTTTAATATAGTGAATTCGTTATTTTCACAGAAAGTCATTGATACAATTGATGTTATTGGACTTGGATATCAACTTCCTTCTTATTATAGAATGAGGGTAACTTTATTGAGAGATTGTAAAGAAGGGGGCAAACCTTTTATTGAGTTTTTTAGACGATGTTGGAACGAAATGGGATGTGCACTAATGGCACATGGATAGATCATTTATGTTCAAACAAATAATATTAATCATTTTTTGACTTTATTCTTCACGTGGTGTATCATTTATAAAATATGTTGATGCTTCTGTTGTTATAGAGGATGCAAACACTTTATTTTATTTATTTATGTAAGTTGTTGAATGGGTTGGTGTTGAAAATATAGTTTATCTAGTGACTGATAATGCTGTAAATTATAAAAATGTAGAAGAATTATTGTATGAGAAATATGGGAATAACTTTTGGTCACCTTGTGTTACACATTATTTGAATCTTATTTTAAAAGAAATTTAAAGAACTTGCTAAGAATGCTTCAAATATGACAATATTTTTTCACAAACACATTATCTTATTATCGTATCTGCGAAAAAGACCGGGCTGGAATGAAATAGTACATCAAGGAGTAACTCGCTCTACAATTACTTTTATCACTTTGAAAAATGTCAATGATCATAAACATGATCTACAAGCACTTGTTACTAGCAAACATTATATTGATTCAAAGCTATCAAAGACCATTAAAATAAAAGATGCAACTTCTATCATTTTGGAGTGTAAGTTTTAGAATGACTACTTAATAGTATCAAAATTATCAGGAGTTTTAATAAGATTAGTATGGGTGGTTGATTCTGATGAGAAACCCTCACTTGGTTTTCTATATGCTGGAATAAATAGAGCAGAAAAAGTAATTAAATGTATGTTCAAGAATAAGAAAGTTTTGTATAAGCCATATATCAATATTGTTAAAAAGAGATGAGATTTTCAGATTCGACCGGACATTCACTCAGTAGCTTATTTCTTAAATCATATTTTCATTATGATAGAAACAATTATTGTCATAAACCTGAAGTCATGGAAGGTCTGGTTGAAATGATTGGAAATAAGGAAAAATATGTAGTAAAACAAAACTTGCAATGAATGAGATTAGATTACATTGAAAGTTTGGGACAATCAATTGCTCTTACTATTTTTAACGAAATGTAGCCTGGTAATTTTCTTATAAACCATTGTATCACAGTTATAATATATTTGGCTATTTACAGATTCTTTGAATTAATCAAAAGTTTATATTTTTATATTATGCAAATCAATGGTGAAAGGTGTTTGGCTCTTGCGCTGCACACCTACAAAAATCATCTATTTGAATTCGTAGTCAAACATGTTCTTTGTCTAGATGTGAAAGCAATTGGATTGTTTTTGGGTAAATTCACACCAAGAGGAGAAATCATCTTGATCATCAAAGACTAAATAATCTTGTTTATGATCGATACAATTTTAATTTGAGAAATATATTTTTTATCTATTATAAATATTTAAATTTAATTGTTAGAAAGGCTATAATAGTAATATAAGATTTAAGGAAATCTTATTACTTTTGTAGCTTACAACTAAAGAAAGGAAGTTGANATCATCTTGATCATCAAAGACTAAATAATCTTGTTTATGATCGATACAATTTTAATTTGAGAAATATTTTTTATCTATTATAAATATTTAAATTTAATTGTTATAAAGGCTATAATAATAATATAAGATTTAAAGAAATCTTATTGCTTTTGTAGCTTACAACTAAATAAAGGAAGTTACAATTCATTGGACTACACAAGCATTGCAAATATAGATTTTTGGATAGTTAATGATGAATCAACACCTAAACTTATTCATGATAATTCAGAGAAATAAATATATGAGAGGGGTATAATTCCAACAACTGCAGAGTCTAACATAATAGGTAAAACTGCAATTCATAGTAAGGTTTTACTTATGTTTAAACATTTAATTTTGGTAAAATAATAATTGATTTTGTTTATTTGATAATAATTGAAGATAATTGTGGTGGCGTTGGGGTTGAGTAAAATTATTGATCCGAAGACTTCGAAACAAACGACAATGCAGCTTATAAAGATACAACATTTGAGAATGCAAATTTTTTATAATCAAGAATATTTTATATTATTCTTTTTTAATAGTTGGGTTATGTCTTATTGTTCTTTTTTAAAATGAAGCCATCTAAAATACAACCTCTGATTTTGACAAATGGTGTCCATGAGAAATTAGATATTGTTTGGAATTATTTTACAGAAATTAAAATTTCTGATAGAAAAAAATCATTGAAGTGTTTGTATTGTGGAATTGTCTACAAAGGTGGATGTGTTAATAAAATGAAACGACAACCTCTTGGAGTTAATGGAAGTATCTTAGCTTGTAAAAAAGTATCGTATGATGGTCACTATCAAACGAAAGAGAAATTAAAAGAGATATCTAAGCATAAACAAGAAGAAAAAGATATAGAAAAAATATAAATATAGGATGAATAAGGTAGCAACCAAGAAAGGAATTCTTCACTTCCCAAATCACAAAATTCAACTTCTTAGCATCAAGGACTTGATAAGGGAAAAAGACAGATTGATGAAGTGAAAATTTATTTTGCTCCTAGATCAAATCGAGGATCAGAACCATCATTGAAAAGTGTACCAACATCTAAAGATGTTATACATTGCAATTATATGGCAGTTGCAAGATGTTTTTTGATTGTTGCATACGTTTTAATGTAGTGAATTTTATGTTTGCATAGAAAGTCATTTATACAATTGTTGTTATTAAACCTAAATATCAACTTTCTTGTTATAGAATAAATGTAAATTTATTGAGAGATTATAAAGATGAGTGTAAACTTCTTATTGAGTCTTTGGGCGATTTTGGAAAGAAACATGATGTACATTAATTACCGATGGATAGATGGATAAAAAAGTAGAACATTAATCATTTTTCTAGTTTATTGCCACATGGTGTATTGTTTATAAAATTACTTGATGCTTCTTATATTATATACAATGCAAAAACTTTGTGTATTTTATTTAAGGAAGTTGTTGAATGGGTTGGTGTTGAACATATAGTTCACCTAGTGACTGATAATGCTGCAAATTATAAAAAAGTAGTAGAATTGCTGCATTATAAATATAGGAATATCTTCTGCTCACCTTGTGTTACACATTATGTGAATCTTATTTTAAAAGATATTTAACAAACTTGGTAAGAATGCTTCGAATGTGATAATATTTGTTCACAATCATGTTTTATTATTGTCATGACTGTGAAATAGACCGAGCTGGAAAGAGATAGCGCATCCAAGAGCAACTCATTGTTCAACTACTTTTATCACTTTGAGAAGTGACTACTATCATAAACACGACTAATAAGCACTTGTTACTAGCAAACATTACATTGACTTAAAAATATCAAAGACCATTAAAGGGAAAGATGCAACTTCTATCATTTTGGATTGTAAGTTTTAGAATGCTTGCTTAATAATATCAAAATTATTAGGACATTTAGTAAAATTACTACAGGAGATTGACTTTGATGAGAAACCCTCACTTGATTTTTTATATGATGGAATATATAGAGAAAAAAAGGTAATTAAATGTATGTTCAATAATAAGAAGTTTTATATAAGCTATATATCAATATTGTTAAAAGGACATGAGTTTTTCAGTAAATAAACCCTCACTTGATTTTTAGTAAATTTTCATAAAAACTTCATTTAATCTTATTTTTTATATATGAAATGCACACCTTTCTTTTTATAGTTTAGCAATATTTTTCAGTAACGAGTGATGATATTCAAACCCCTCTTTAAAAGAGCATACCAATGTCGTGAGTGCCATTGAGGTATTGTTAAAAGTTAATCTTAAGTTGCAAAATCTATGTTCATTTTTCTTCCTATGTTTTTGGTGTTCTTTTCTTATTACCATTTTTTTTAAATTGAGTTACATGTTTTCATGCATAGGTACAAAAAGATATGTTAGTAATTTTATATTTGCTATTTTATTTGTAAATATATTACTTATGTTTGTATTTAAAGTTTAGATTTGCAATATTACATCATCATTGTATCTTTTATATCAAATTTTGTATTTATTACATCATTCCATTCGACACTGGTCAAACCAATGAACCTTGAATATTTCCTTCTTTCAGTTTGATGTTCGGTCCAATTTTCAGAACCTTGCATGTATAGTTTTATTATTACTAAAACGGAAGAATAATTTTTATGCATAAATTTAAGACATTAATGTATTTTAAATGTATAAGACTATCATTTTTGGGTCCCAAGCCTCTGATGCGAAAAGTGAAGGGTTGTGTTAGGTAGTTGATGACCAACATAAAATATTTATTTCGAAGAATCATTGCATGAATCTTTTAAATCATTGTGTAAATGTTAGGTCATCGCATGGAAGTGATACACGCTATGACCTGAATATGGTGAAAATTGTGCAAGACCTATTGCACTGACAATCGGGAGTAGTGTCAAATAAGCAAGGGTTCCCACATCATGGATGGATGCATGCAACGAAGTTAGCCCAAAAAAGTAATATTATGATAGAGTCTTAGAATATGAATACTCTCATAGGTAAATTATGAAATTAATAGATATTATGGTTTATGAGAAGATAAATATCTTATGCATTCAAGAAACTAAATGAGTTGGAGAAAAGACTAATGAGATTGATAACTTAGATTTTACTTTTTGGTATTTAGGTAAGAGTTGCACCAAAAACGGTATAAATGTAATTATAGTCAAAGTTTTAATGAATGTTCTAAAATTAATAGAATTGGAGATAGAATTATAGCCCTTAAGATAATTGTTGATAATGAATTTTTTAATATTATAAGCTCTTATGCTTCTTAATTTGGTTTAAATATAGATTCAAAAGAAAAATTTTAGAATGACTTAGAAAATTTAGTATAAATGATACATCTTGAAGAAAGAATTTTTTATTAGAGGAGATTTAAATGGACATTTTAGTACAATGGTAGAAGATTTTAGAATTATTTATGGCGACTATGATTTTGGAGTGATTAATAAAGAAGATAGAACCATATAATATTTTTCTTTAGCTTATAATTTTGTTATTGCTAATGTATTATTCAAAAAAGTAAATTAACATATTATCACTTATACGAATTAATCTCATAAAATACAAATTAATTATTTTCTTATAAGAAAAAAAGATTATTAAGAATGTAAAGATTGCAATGTCATTCCAAGTGAAAATTTAAGTATTCAACATCGATTATTAATTTGGGATCTTAAGATGAGGAGTTGGAAGATAAAAAAAATACAATGAAAAATTATGATAGAATTAAATGGGGGCACCTAAAAGACAAATAAAATTATTTTTATGAGTAAACTTCAAGATTTTAAGATTTCAGATGTTCATGAAGAAGCTAATTATATCTTAGCTTAAGTAACAAACACTATCAAACAAATGACAATAGATATACTTATAAAATTAAAAGGAAATTTTTTTAGAAAATACAAATAATTGGTGTTGGAATAATAATGTGCAATAAAAGATAAAATAGAAGAAGTTTTGTTATAAAATTGGTTAAAATGCACAAGCTTAAATAACTTGAAAAATATAAGGTAACCCGTAGGTGACGCTAAGAATTGGTTTAAAATAACTTGAATAACTTGAAAAATAAAACGCACAAGCTTAAATAACTTTAAAATTGGTTAAAAATGCACAAGCTTAAAAGAACAAGATGTGACGCTAAGAATTTTTTCTTTAGAGATTATTATAATATATTATATAATAAAAATGGTGAAAAAATGATATGTATAAACTAGTCGAATAAAGAGAAAATAAAAGTAAAGATTTAATTCAAGTAAAGTACATTAAAGAGGAAAAATCAAAAGTGGTTTTCTTCGATGAAGATATTCAACAAAAATGAGTGAATATTTTGATAAATTTTTCAATGAAATTTCTAAAAAAATAATCAACCTTAGTTATTTTAATATCATTAATAATAATACTACTTTTTATTTTTACCCTCACCATTAGTAATAGTGAAGTTGAGGAGGCTTTAGAAAAAAAAATAAGGGCAGGAAATCAGAAGGACCAGATGGTATTCAAATTGAAGTGTAAAATATTTAGGAGATTTAGAAGCTTCTTGGCTTACTACACTTTAATATTATTTTAAAAACTAAAAGATGCCTTAGGAATATAGAAGAGTATTTTGGTCCCCATTTTTAAGAATAAAAGGGATGCACAAGAATTTGTAAATTATAGAAGAATTAAGTTAATACATCATATATTAAAATTATGAGAGAGAGTAATTGAACATGAGTTAAGAGATACAAAGATTTCTTATAATCATTTTGGATTTATGCTCAGCAAGTCTACTTTGGAGGCTATACATTTATTGAGAGGTTTGATGGAGAAGTACAGAGAGAGTGAGGAGGATCTACATATGATTTTTATCGATTTAGAAAAAAACTTACGATAATGTTCCAAGAGAATTTCATTTGAGAGTTCTAAAACAGAAAGGTGTTGATATGAATTATATTCAAGTCAATAAATAGATTTACGTTATAGTTTTTACTTTTGTTCGAATAGAAAAAGAATTAACCAACTATTTTCCTATTTTAGTTGGTTTACATCTAAGATCGACTTTAAGCCCATATCTTTTTGCTTTAGTTATGAATGCTCTTACATAATATTTATAGGATGATGTACATTGGTGTATGCTTCTGTGATGATACCCTTTTTGTGGATAAGACTAGAGAAAAAGTGTAGGAAAAACNGGTGGGGTGGTAAAATTCCAACAACTGCAGAGTTTAACATAGTAGGTAATACTGCAAATCATAGTAAGTTTTTACTTATGTTTAAACATTTAATTTTGGTAAAATAATAATTAATTTTGTTTATTTGATAATAATTGAAGATAATAGTGGTGACGTTGGGGTCGAGTAAAATTATCAATCATGAAGACTTCGAAACAAACTGCAAAGCAGCTTATAAAGATACAACATTTGAGAATACAAATTTTTTATAATCAAGAATATTTTATGTTATTCATTTTTAATAGTTGGGCTATGTTTTATTGTTCTTTTTTAAAATGAAGCCATCTAAAATACAACCTCTGATTTTGACAAATGGTGTCTGTGAGAAATTAGATATTACTGATAGAAAAAAATAATTGAAGTGTTTGTATTGTGGAATTGTCTACGAAGGTGGATGTGTTAATGAAATGAAACAACAACCTGTTGGAGTTAATGGAAGTATCTTAGCTTGTAAAAAAGTATCGTGTGATGGTCAGTATCAAATGAAAGAGAAATTAAAAGAGATGTCTAAAAATAAACAAGAAGAAAAAGATATAGAAAGTATATATAAATATAGGATGAAGAAGGTAGCAACCAAGAAAGGGATTCCTCACTTCCCAAATCACAAAATTCAACTTCTTAGCATCAAGGACTTGATAAGGGAAAAAGAAAGATTGATGAAGTGAAAATTTATTTTGCTCCTAGATCAAATCGAGGATCAGAACCATCATTGAAAAGTGTACCAACATCTAAAGATGTTATACATTGCAATTATATGGCAGTTGCAAGATGTTTTTTGATTGTCGCATACCTTTTAATGTAGTGAATTTTTTGTTTGCATAGAAAGTCATTTATACAATTGTTGTTATTAAACCTAAATATCAACTTTCTTCTTGTTATAGAACAAGTGTAAATTTATTGAGAGATTATAAAGATGAGTGTAAACTTCTTATTGAGTCTTTGGGCGATGTTGGAAAGAAACATTATGTACATTAATGATTGATGGATAGATGGATAAAAAAAGTAGAACATTAATCATTTTTCTAGTTTATTGACACGTGGTGTATTGTTTATAAAAAATGGTGGCACCTAAAAGACAAATATTAAATGAGGGCTCCTAAAAGACAAATAAAATTATTTTTATGAGTAAACTTCAAGATTTTAGGATTTCAGATGTTCATGAAGAAACTAATTCTATGTTAGATTAAGTAACAAATATTATCAAACAAATGACAATAGATATACTTAAAGAATTAAAAGGAATTTTTTTTTATAAATACAAATAATTGGTGTTGGAATAATAATGTAGAATAAAAGATAAAATAGAAGAAGTTTTGTTATAAAAAATGATTAAAATGCATAAGCTTAAATAACTTGAAAAATATAAGTTGACCCGCAGGGAGTCTAAAATAACAAGATGTGACGCTAAGAATTTTTTCTTTAGTGATTATTATAATATATTAGATACTAAAAATGCTGAAAAAATGATATGTATAAACTAGTTGAATAAAGAGAAAATAAAAGTAAAGATTTAATTCAAGTAAAGTGCATTAAAGAAGAAAAATCAAAAAGTGTTTTTCCTCGATGAAGATATTCAACAAAAATAAGTGAGTATTTTAATAAATTTTTCAATGAAATTTCTAAAAAAATGATCAACCTTAGTTATTTTAATATCATTAATAATATTATTATTTTTTATTTTTATCCTAACCATTAGTAAAAGAGAAGTTGATGAGGCTTTAGAAAAAAATATAGGTAGAAAGTTAGAAGGGCCTGATGGTATTCAAATTGAAGTGTGAAAATATTTAGGAGATTTAGAAGCTTCTTGGCTTACTACACTTTAATATTATTTTAAAAACTAAAAAGATGCCTCAGGAATATAGAAGAGTATTTTGGTCCCCACTTTTAAGAATAAAAGGGATGCATAAGAATTTGCAAATTATAGAAGAATTAAGTTAATGCATCATATATTAAAATTATGAGAGAGAGTAATTGAACATGAGTTAAGAGATACAAAGATTTCTCATAATCATTTTGGATTTATGCTGAGCAAGTCTACTTTAGAAGCCATACATTTATTGAGAGGTTTGATGGAGAAGTATAGAGAGAGTGAGGAGAATCCACATATGATTTTTATCGATTTAGAAAAAAACTTACGATAATGTTTCAAGAGAATTTCATTTGAGAGTTCTAAAACAGAAAGGTGTTGATATGACTTATATTCAAGTCAATAAATATATTTACGTTATAGTTTTTACTTTTGTTCGAACAGAAAAAGGATTAACCAAGTATTTTCCTATTTTAGTTGGTTTACATCTAAGATTGACTTTAAGCCCATATTTTTTTGCTTTAGTTATGAATGCTCTTACATAATATTTATAGGATAATGTACCTTGGTGTATGCTTTTGTGATGATAGCCTTTTTGTGGATAGGACTACAGAAAAAGTGTAAGAAAAACTTGAATTATGGATGTCTACATTAGAGTCTAAAGGACTTTGTTTGAGCAGTTCTAAAACTGAATGCATGGAATGTAATAGTAGTAGTAGATCTAATGACGGAGTTGTAACTATGGGTGATCAAGTCATTAAAAGTTGCGAATTTTTAGATATCTCGAGTATTTTGTTCAAAGTGATAGTGATATATAGGTGGATGTTATTAGTAGAATTCAAATTGGTTGAAGTGGAGGAATGCATCAGGCCTGTTGTGTAATAGAAAAGTGCCANAAATTTTTACTTATATTTAAATATATAATTTGGGTAAATTAATAATTTATTTTGTCTATTTGATTCTAGTTCCAGATAATTATGCTGATGTTGGGGTTCAAAATGAAATTCTTGGTTCTGAAGACTTTGAAACATACGACGATACAACTTTTAGATATACAACATAGATTTGAGGATGCAAAATTTTTTTCTCATCAAAAACATTTTATATTCTTCATTTTTAATATTTGGGTTATGTTTTAATGGCTTTTTTAGAATGAACCCCTCTGAAATACAACCTTTGCTTTTGATGTATGGTGTTCATGAGAAATTAGATATTGCTTTGAATCATTTTACTGAAATTAAATGTTATTATGGCAAAAAAAAAAACAATTTAAGTGTTTGTACTGTGAAACNAAGTTTTTACTTATATTTAAATATATAATTTGGGTAAATTAATAATTTATTTTGTCTATTTGATTCTAGTTCAAGATAATTCTGATGATGTTGGGGCTGAAAATGAAATTCTTGGTTCTGAAGACTTTGAAACATACGACGATACAACTTTTAGAGATACGACATACATTTGAGGATGCAATTTTTTTTCTCATCAAAAATATTTTATATTCTTCATTTTTAATATTTGGGTTATGTTTTAATGGCTTTTTTAGAATGAACCCATCTGAATTACAACCTCTGCTTTGAATCATTTTACTGAAATTAAATGTTATTATGGCAAAAAAAACAATTTAAGTGTTTGTGCTGTGAAATTATTTACAAAGGTGAAGGTATTAATAAAATGAAACAATATCTTGTTGGAGTTAATGAAAGTATTGCATGATCTTAGGTATCAAATGCAAGAGAATTTAAAAGATATATCTAAAAAGAAGCAAGAAGAAAAATATATAAAAAATATAAAAATATATGATAAAGAAAGTAGAAATCAAGAAAGGAATTCCTCACTTCCCAAATTACAGATGTTAATTTCTTATCATCAAGTACTCTATAAGGAAAAAATAAAGATTGATGAAGTGAAAAATTATTTTACTCATAGAACAAAACTAGGATTAGAACTATCATTGAAAAGTGTACCGACATCTAGATAGGTTATATGACGTGAAGATATGGCAAGAACAAGATGTTTTTTTTATTGTTGCATACCTTTTAATATAGTGAATTTGTTATTTTCACAGAAAGTCATTGATACAATTGATGTTATTGGACCTGGATATCAACTTCCTTCTTATTATAGAATGAGGGTAACTTTATTGAGAGATTGTAAAAAAGGGGCAAACCTTTTATTGAGTTTTTCAGGCGATGTTGGAATGAAATANCAGATGTTAATTTCTTATCATCAAGTACTCTATAAGGAAAAAATAAAGATTGATGAAGTGAAAAATTATTTTGCTCATAGAACAAAACTAGGATCAAAACTATCATTGAAAAGTGTACCGACATCTAGATAGGTTATATGTCGTGATGATATGGCAAGAACAAGATGTTTTTTTTAATTGTTGCATACCTTTTAATATAGTGAATTTGTTATTTTCACAGAAAGTCATTGATATAATTGATGTTATTGGACCTGGATATCAACTTCCTTCTTATTATGGAATGAGGGTAACTTTATTGAGAGATTGTAAAGAAGGGGGCCAACCTTTTATTGAGTTTTTCAGGCGATGTTGGAACGAAATGGGATGTGCACTAATGGCACATGGATGGATCATTTATGTTCAAACACATAATATTAATCATTTTTCGAGTTTATTCTCCACGTGGTGTATCATTTATAAAATATGTTGATGCTTTTGTTATTATAGAGGATGCAAATACTTTATTTTATTTATTTAAGTAAGTTGTTGAATGGGTTGGTGTTGAAAATATATTTTATCTAGTGACTGATAATGTTGTAAATTATAAAAAAGCAGAAGAATTATTGTATGAGAAATATAGGAATATCTTTTGGTCACCTTGTGTTACACATTATTTGAATCTTATTTTAAAAGAAATTTAAAGAACTTGCTAAGAATGCTTCGAATATGACTATTTTTTCACAAACATATTATCTTATTATCGTATCTGCGAAAAAGACCGGGCTGGAAGGAAATAGTACATCAAGGAGTAACTCGCTTTACAATTACTTTTATCACTTTGAAAAATGTCAATGATCATAAACATGATCTACAAGCACTTGTTACTAGCAAACATTATATTGATTCAAAGCTATCAAAGACCATTAAAAGAAACGATGCAACTTCTATCATTTTGGAGTGCAAGTTTTAGAATGACTACTTAATAGTATCAAAATTATCAGGACTTTTAATAAGATTAGTATGGGTGGTTGATTCTGATGAGAAACCCTCACATGGTTTTCTATATGATCAAATAAACAGAGCAGAAAAAGTAATTAAATGTATGTTCAAGAATAAGAAAGTTTTTTATAAGCCATATATCAATATTGTTAAAAAGAGAGGAGATTTTTAGATTCGATCGGACATTCACTCAGTAGCTTATTTCTTAAATCATATTTTCATTATGATAGAAACAATTATTGTCATAAACCTGAAGTCATGGAAGGTCTGGTTGAAATGATTGGAAATAAGGAAAAATATGTAGTAAAACAAAACTTGCAATGAATGAGATTAGATTACATTGAAAGTTTGGGACAATCGATTGCTCTTACTATTTTTAACAAAATTTAGCGTGGTAATTTTCTTATAAACTATTGTATCACAGTTATAATATATTTGGCTATTTACAGATTCTTTAAATTAATCAAAAGTTTATATTTTTGTATTATGCAAATCAATGGTGAAAGGTGTTTGGCTCTTGCGCTGCACACCTACAAATATTATCTATTTGAATTCTTAGTCAAACATATTCTTTGTCTAGATGTGAAAGCAATTGGATTGTTTTTGGGTAAATTCACACCAAGAGGAGAAATCATCTTGATCATCAAAGACTAAATAATCTTGTTTATGATCGATACAATTTTAATTTGAGAAATATTTTTTTTTATCTATTATAAATATTTAAATTTAATTGTTATAAATGCTATAATAATAAAATAAGATTTAAAGAAATCTTATTTACTTTTGTAGCTTACAACTAAAGAAATGAAGTTACAATTCATTGGACTACACAAGCATTGCAAATATAGATTTTTGGATGGTTAATGATGATCAACACCTAAACTTATTTACGATGATTCAGAGAAATAAATATATGATGGGGGTATAATTCCAACAACTGCAGAGTCTAACATAATAAGTAATACTGCAATTCATAGTAAGTCTTTACTTATGTTTAAACATTTAATTTTGGTAAAATAATAATTGATTTTGTTTATTTGATAATAATTGAAGATAATTGTGATGACGTTGGGGTCGAGTAAAATTATTGATCACGAAGACTTCGAAACAAACGACAATGCATCTTATAAAGATACAACATTTGAGAATGCAATTTTTTTGTAATCAATAATATTTTATGTTATTCATTTCTAATAGTTGGGTTATGTTTTATTGTTCTTTTTTAAAATGAAGCCATCTAAAATACAACCTCTGATTTTGACAAATGGTGTCTGTGAGAAATTCGATATTGTTTGGAATTATTTTACATAAATTAAAAATTCTGATAGAAAAACATAATTGAAGTGTTTGTATTGTGGAATTGTCTACAAAGGTAGATGTGTTAATGAAATGAAACAACAACCTATTGGAGTTAATGGAAGTATCTTAGCTTGTAAAAAAGTATCGTATGATGGTCAGTATCAAATGAAAGAGAAATTAAAAGAGATATCTAAAAATAAACAAAAAGAAAAAGATATAGAAAATATATATAAATATAGGATGAAGAAGGTAGCAACCAAGAAAGGAATTCCTCA
The DNA here is from genome assembly GCA_002079205.1 of Phalaenopsis hybrid cultivar. Lineage (NCBI taxonomy): Eukaryota > Viridiplantae > Streptophyta > Magnoliopsida > Asparagales > Orchidaceae > Phalaenopsis > Phalaenopsis hybrid cultivar. The sequence goes on along the minus strand of JXCR01144668.1, from coordinate 46,621 downwards.
CTTCCCAAATCACAAAATTCAACTTCTTAGCATCAAGGATTTGATATGGGAAAAAGAAAGATTGATGAAGTGAAAATTTATTTTGCTCCTAGATCAAATTGAGGATCAGAACCATCATTGAAAAGTGTAACAACATCTAAAGATGTTATACACTGCAATTATATGGCAGTTGCAAGAGGTTTTTTGATTGTTGCATACCTTTTAATGTAGTGAATTTTCTATTTGCATAGAAAGTCATTTATACAATTGTTGTTATTAAACCTAAATATCAACTTTCTTCTTGTTATAGAATAAGTGTAAATTTATTGAGAGATTATAAAGATGAGTGTAAACTTATTATTGAGTCTTTGGGAGATGTTGGAAAGAAACATTATGTACATTAATGACTGATGGATAGATGGATAAAAAAAGTAGAACATTAATCATTTTTCTAGTTTATTGCCACGTGGTGTATTGTTTATAAAATTTGTTGATGCTTCTTATATTATATACAATGCAAAAACTTTGTGTATTTTATTTAAGGAAGTTGTTGAATGGGTTGGTGTTGAACATATAGTTCACCTAGTGATTGATAATGCTGCAAATTATAAAAAAGTAGTAGAATTGTTGCATTATAAATATAGGAATATTTTCTACTCACCATGTGTTACACATTATGTGAATCTTATTTTAAAAGATATTTAATGAACTTGGTAAGAATGCTTCGAATGTGATAATATTTGTTCACAATCATGTTTTATTATTATCATGATTGTGAAATAGACCAAGCTGGAAAGAGATAGTGCATCCAAGAGCAACTCACTGTTCAACGACTTTTATCACTTTGAGAAGTGACTATTATCATAAACACGACTAATAAGCACTTGTTACTAGCAATATTACATTGACTTAAAACTATCAAAGACCATTAAAGGGAAAGATGCAACTTCTATCATTTTGGATTGTAAGTTTTAGAATGCTTGCTTAATAATATCAAAATTATTAGGACCTTAATAAAATTACTACAGTTGATTTACTTTGATGAGAAACCCTCACTTGATTTTTTATATGATGGAATATACATAGAAAAAAAGGTAATTAAATGTATGTTCAATAATAAGAAGTTTTATATAAGCTATATACCAATATTTTTAAAAGGATATGAGTTTCTCAGTAAATAAAACCTCACTTGATTTTTAGTAAATTTTCATAAGAACTTCATTTAATCTTATTTTTTTATATATGAAATGCACACCTTTCTTTTTATAGTTTAGCAATTTTTTCAGTAACGAGTGATGATATTCAAACCCCTCTTTAAAAGAGCATACCAATGTTGTGAGTGTCATTGAGGTATTGTTAAAAGTTAATTTTAAGTTGCTAAATCTATGTTCATTTTTCTTCCTATGTTTATGGTGTTCTTTTTTCTCCTCAAGTTCTTATTACCATTTTTTTAAATTGAATTACATGTTTTCATGCACAGGTACAAAAGATATGTTAGTAATTTTATATTTGCTATTTTATTTGTAAATATATTACTTATTTTTGTATTTAATTTTTAGATTTACAATATTACATCAACATTGTATCTTTTATATCAAATTTTGTATTTATTGCATCATTCCATTCGACACCGGTCAAACCAATGAACCTTGAATATTTACCTCTTTCAGTTTGATGATCGGTCCAATTTTCAAAACCTTGCATGTATAATTTTATTATTTCTAAAATGGAAGAATATTTTTATGCATAAATTTAAGACATTAATGTATTATAAATGTATGAGACTATCATTTTTGGGTCCCAAGCCTCTAATGCGAAAAGTGGAGGGTTGTGTTAGGTAGTTGATGACCAACAAAAAATATTTATTTCGAAGAATCATTGCATGAATCTTTTAAATTATTGTGTAAATGTTAGGTCATCACATGGAAGTGATACACTCTATGACCTGAATATGGTGAAAATTGTGCAAGACCTATTGTAGTGACAATCGGGAGTAGTGTCAAATAAGCAAGGGTTCCCACATCCTGGATGGATGCATGCAACGAAGTTAGCCCAAAAAAGTAATACTATGATAGAGTATTAGAATATGAATACTCTCACAGGTAAATTATGAAATTAGTAGATATTATGGTTCATGAGAAGATAAATATCTTATGCATGTAAGAAGCTAAATGAGTTTGAGAAAAGACTAATGAGATTGATAACTTAGATTTTAATTTTTTGTATTTAGATAAGAGTTGCACCAGAAACAGTATAAATGTAATTATAGTCAAAGTTTTAATGAATGTTCTAAAATTAATAGAATTGAAGATAGAATTATAGCCCTTAAGATAATTGTTGATAATGAAATTTTTAATATTATAAGCTCTTATGCTTCTTAATTTGGTTTAAATATAGATTCAAAAAAAAAATTAGAATGACTTAGAAAATTTAATACAAATGATACATCTTGAAGAAAGAATTTTTTATTGGAGGAGATTTAAATGGACATTTTAGTGCAATGGTAGAAGATTTTAGAATTATTTGTGATGACTATGGTTTTGGAGTGATTAATAAAGAAGACAGAACCATAGAATATTTTTCTTTAGCTTATAATTTTGTTATTGCTAATGTATTATTAAAAAAAAAGAAATTAATATATTATCACTTATACGAATTAATCTCATAAAATACAAATTAATTATTTTCTTATAAGAAACAAAGATTATTAAGAATATAAAGATTACAAGGTCATTCCAAGTGAAAATTTAAGTATTCAACATCGATTATTAATTTGGGATCTTAAGATGATGAGTTGGAAGATAAAAAAAATGCAATAAAAAATTATGATAGAATTAAATGGGAGCACCTAAAAGACAAATAAAATTATTTTTATGAGTAAACTTCAAGATTTTAAGATTTCAGATGTTCATGAAGAAACTAATTCTATGTTAGATTAAGTAACAAACACTATCAAACAAATGACAATAGATATACTTAAAGAATTAAAAGGAAAATATTTTTATAAATACAAATAATTGGTGCTGGAATAATAATATGCAATAAAAGATAAAATAAAAGAAGATTTGTTATAAAAATTGGTTAAAATGCAGAAGCTTAAATAACTTAGAAAATATAAGGTGACCCGTAGGGAGTCTAAAAGAACAAGATGTGACGCTAAGAATTTTTTCTTTAGTGATTATTATAATATATTAGATACTAAAAATGGTGAAAAAATGATATGTATAAACTAGTCGAATAAAGAGAAAAAAAAAGTAAAGATTTTATTCAAGTAAAGTGCATTAAAGAGGAAAAATCAAAAAGTATTTTTCTTCGATGAAGATATTTAACAAAAATAAGTGAGTATTTTGATAAATTTTTCAATGAAATTTCTAAAAAATGGTCAACCTTAGTTATTTTAATATCATTAATAATAATACTACTTTTTATTTTTCCCCTCACCATTAGTAAAAGAGAAGTTGAGGAGGCTTTAGAAAAAAATATGGGTAGAAAATTAGAAGGACCTGATGGTATCCAAATTGAAGTGTGAAAATATTTAGGAGATTTAGAGCTTCTTGGCTTACTACACTTTAATATTATTTTAAAAATTAAAAAGATGCCTTAGGAATATAGAAGAGTATTTTGGTCCCCATTTTTAAGAATAAAAAGGGATGCACAATAATTTGCAAATTATAGAAGAACTAAGTTAATGCATCATATATTAAAATTATGAGAGAGAGAGTAATTGAACATGAGTTAAGAGATACAAAGATTTCTTATAACCATTTTGGATTTATGCTGATCAAGTCTACTTTGGAAGCTATACATTTATTGAGAGGTTTGATGGAAAAGTAGAGAGAGAGTGAGTAGGATCTGCATATGATTTTTATCGATTTAGAAAAAAACTTACGATAATGTACCAAGAGAATTTCATTTGGGAGTTTTAAAACAGAAAGGTGTTGATATGACTTATATTCAAGTCAATAAATATATTTACGTTATAGTTTTTACTTTTGTTCGAATAGAAAAAGGATTAACCAAGTATTTTCCAATTTTAGTTGGTTTACATCTAAGATCGACTTTAAGCCCTTATCTTTTTGCTTTAGTTATGAATTCTCTTACATAATATTTATAGGATAATGTACCTTGGTATATGCTTTTGTGATGATACCCTTTTTGTGGATAAGACTAGAGAAAAAGTATAGGAAAAACTTGAATTATGGAGGTCTACATTAGAGTCTAAAGGACTTCGTTTGAGCAGTTCTAAAACTGAATGCATGGAATGTAATAGTATTAGTAGATCTAATGACAGAGTTGTAACTATGGGGGATCAAATCATTAAAAGTTGCAAACTTTTACATATCTCGAGTATTTTGTTCAACGTGACAGTGATATATAGGTGGATGTTATTAGTAGAATTCAAATTGGTTGGTTGAAGTGGAGGAATGCATCAGGCCATTTGTGTAATAGAAAAGTACCGCTTAAACTTAAGGAAAAAATTTATAAGATGATGGTGAGATGTGCAATGTTTAATGGCTTAGAATGTTGACCTTTAATAAAGAAGCATAAAACAAAGTGAGTGTTGTTGAGATGAGAATGCATAGGTGCNGACAGTGATATATAGGTGGATGTTATTAGTAGAATTCAAATTGGTTGGTTGAAGTGGAGGAATGCATCAGGCTCGTTGTGTAATAGAAAAATACCGCTTAGACTTAAGGAAAAATTTTATAAGATGATGGTGAGATCTGCAATGTTTAATGGCTTAGAATGTTGGCCTTTAATAAAGAAGCATAAAACAAAGTGAGTGTTGTTGAGATGAGAATGCATAGGTGGATGAGTGGCTTGACACTTAGAGAAAAAATGTGAAATGAATGTATTCATGAAAGGGTTGGTGAAGCTCCTGTGGGGGACAAGACTAAAGGGAATCTTAGATGGTTTGGTCGCATTAAACGTTGATCATCTGATGATTCAGTAACAAGGGTAGATGTTTTAGATTTGACTTATGTTAAGAAAGGCCAAGGTAGACCTAAAAATACCTAAGTATATTGTATGANAAAAAATGTGAAATGAATGTATTCATGAAAGGGTTGGTGAAGCTCCAGTGGGATATAAGACTAAAGAGAGTCTTAGAATGTTTGGTCGCATTAAACGTTGATCGTCTGATGATTCGATAATAAGCGTAGATGTTTTAGATTTGACTTATGTTAAGAAAGGCCGAGGTAGACCTAAAAATATCTGAGCATATTGTATTTAAAATGATATTAATTTATTATAATTAAATGAAAAAATGACACTCAATAGGACACTATAGAGAAGAAGGATTCATGTAGCTGACCCCACTTAGTGGGATAAAGAATTGTTGTTGTTGTAATGTATTATAGATGTAAATATCAAACTTCAAGTATCAAATATATAAATGTATAAAGATTTATGTGCCATATATGTCATTAAAAAATTTTACGNTGTAGCTGACCCCACTTAGTGGGATAAAGAATTGTTGTTGTTGTAATGTATTATAGATGTAAATATCAAACTCCAAGTATCAAATATATAAATGTATAAAGATATATGTGCCATATATCTAAATTTCACATTAAAAATTTTTACAATTGATATCACTCCTTAGATTTATATTATAATGTATAATTAATTAAATTTGACATTATACCTTGCTAAAAATACATTAATCGTTGGATCTAAATTTGTTCATGGGTTTACCACCTAAATGTGGATCACCTACAAATTGATGATAAGAGAGGGAAAGGAGCTAAAAATAGCCCTCTTCATTTGTAGATCACCAAGTGTTCTCTGAGAGAAAAAATAAAGACCCTCTAGTTGGTACAAAAATAAAGATCCCCTAGTAGGTTATATCATCTCCTTTATATAGTCTGAGAGTGATGTTATTTTCATAGTACATGATGAAATAAAAAGTTAATAGTAGTACATATGAATTTGAGAAAGCATTAGTCCATGCATTTATGTTATAGTCTTATTGATCGTTCTGTCTAGTTTCAGTGGGATTAGGCTACTCCTTGTAGTAGTGTAAAAATGTTGACATGCATTGGGACAAACTATGGGTTGCTAAGGTGGTTCATGGGTGTGTCGCCTTGATATGTGGGTCTCAGTGGTGAAGAGATATAACTCAACATAGTATACAGTAGGTTATTTAAAATTGTTTACACATTTGGTTCTTAACTCATTCAATCATGTGGGTTATGTTCATCCAGTCATTATGTCAAGTTCGTGTTGTTGGGCATATGAGTGAGTACATTTATTTCTCAAATTCTCTTATCACTATATAAGCTTGTTACAAAAAAAAGAGAGAGAGAGAGAATTAATAAAATTGGGCAATCATTTAATATTCTATTTATGATCAGCAATGAATGGTTAATGTGATAGAAGAATTTTTGTGAAGCACTATAAGTATGGACTCGAACGGTATGGTGGAGATTCGTGTTTTGAAGTTTTCATTATGATTACGTGCAAACGATCATGAGATGGAGATTCCCAAAGAGAAACTCAACATCTTCAACAGCTATCTTTCATCCAAGCTAATTAGCAATTGGTAAAGAGATGAAGATATGCCTAAAAGAAGAAATAAGAAGGAGCAAAATAAAATTGAAGAAGTAAAATCTGATATTCCTGTTGGGGAGCTGTTAATGGAACTAATGCATTGATCATAATTATAGTTGAGCTCAGTGCTAGAAATCTCAAAATCAACTGTAGGTTGTAGCCTTAAATAAATTTTCTATGATAATCAAACGACTCCCAGTCCTGCAAATACAAAACTGTGGTTGAACTACATATATAAAAAAAATTTCAACATTGCTCAACAATACACTTCCAAATTTAGAAAAGAGTGGTATCATTGATTCAATACATCCCAGCAATTTGCAGACAAGCAAGCACGCGCATGGCCGCACAACCCAACTGAAGGGCAAACCAAACACTTGCGAAAATATGGCGTGATAGAAGTGTAAAACATAGGCCTACCAAAATTATACGCAAAAGGTCGCCTGTCTCCCAAAAAAAAATAATTCAAAAACATGGTAATACTTGGCCTATATTTGATGAAGTTAAGATAGGAAAGCTTACAACATGTGATACATAAATCCATCATCTAAAGAAAGCTATAAATACAAATAAAAATCCAAAACACCTGAAACTCCTCAAAGCCAGAAATACAAATAAAAACATCTCAATTTTGAAGTTGCCACATGCCAACTTAAATAATTGGATCGCCTTATGAAATCACATAAATGAACCCAAAACAACATGATTTAACATGACGAAACGCCTCAAAGCAAGCCAATTTAATCTAAAGACGAGGAATAAAAGAAAATGTGAGAAAACAAACGCATCCTTACGCTATCAAAATTTGAATTTTGAACAAACATCACATCAGATAAACTGAAGAATGCCTAGCTCTGACCAAAACTCCAACAAAAAATGACGCAAGTATTTGCAGCAATTGAAAGCACAAACAAAATTTACATGCAAACATTTATATTAAATGCAATGTTAAATAAATAAAGTTATGGTAACATACATTCCAACAAACTATCTTAGATAATCAATTTAAACATTGAAGAAAAAATAAAAATCACCTAAAAACATAATGAGATGGAATATTAGCTACAATTTCATCATACGGCTACAACAATAAAGATCATGGAAAAACATCAACCGCAGATGAATATATCCAATTATAGAGGTTCAAATTTAAGATGAAATGTTAAGTTCAGCTATAATCTAAAGGGTAGCATAAAGTGATTATGTCATCCATCTTATTGTCATGTCACCTTTATATATATCAACCTCATATAAAGGTTTGCATCATGTTATTAAGCCATGACAATTTTAACATAGATGATTATCTTAAATATCATCACAGACTCTTTAATAATCATAATCTTCAATATGGTTGCACAAAATTTATGGCATGCCGGATATAGAAGGGTTGCAAAGCTGCACTACATAAATAAATATATTAAAACATACACAAAATAAAACACAAAATCAAATTAGTAAAAACACAAATAACATGTTATATAAGCCAAAAAAATAGTTTCCAAAATTTGCAACAATTAGATAAATTCAGAGACATCAAAGACTTCTGTAGAGTAGAATTGACTTTAGAAGTCTGGTAGTTGAATATTAAAATTTTCAACTTCAAGTATCTCTTGTTGTAGATAATTAAATAAGATAAATTTCAGTATTTGGTATTAAGAAGAAAGAAACAGAATTAAAAAAAAAATTAAATGAAATGATTAGCAAAGTTGTATTTATATCATTTTAGTAGATCTAATTAAATTTGATGCACAAACTAATGTATTAATAATTTCAGTGGATAAATTGTTTCTATAATCAACCAACACTCTACTACCAACACTAAAAACAGATTATAAGACAACTGTAGTTATATGTTATAATAAAATATCTCAAATCATAATAGAAAGGCTATGATACTTTAGTATATTTATCTTTCACCACCCAAGCACATCAAAATTTTTGCTTATGCACACAAATAATCCATCCTCAAGGTGTACATGTAAATCCGGCTTAGATAGTTCTACGGATTTAGAAATTATCACAAAATCTTTAAAACCAATCAAAAAGTCAAACTCATATGAGAAATTATAGGATCAACTACAGATGAAGATCTCTCCCGTGAAACATTACTTGTTGGACCATGAGATTTGCAATCAATAACATAATCTGCATATATTTCTCAAAAAAGCATCTTAATTTGATTTAAAATTACGATCTGCCTCGTCAGATGAAAATATCTTTAAAAATGTGAAACTGATAAACTTCAGTTTGAATCTAAGGTCTAAAAATATTAGAATATTGTATTCTCCACAATATTTATCAAATTTAATTTGCTTGCTCAAAGTCATTGTTATCATATAATCAACTTCTAAAATTGACTCCCTTATCAAAACCATCTTAACATGCATGGTTGTAGGAAGAAATATATTTGAAGTATGATAAACAATATCATAGATCAACTTAGTAAAATTAGTAAAAATTGAAAGAAACATTCGAATTTTCTCATATTTTAACCAATCTGATAAATAAATGCAAACTCCAACATATTTAAATTTGAGCTCCACCAAGTACAAACATCAATACATTAAGAGCTTGTGATTGAAATTCCTAATTATTTAGCCACATCTACAAACTTATGTAATCTCAAAAGTAATTTTTTCAAATATTTCACAAAGCCACTGATATTTTGAATGATATCTTAAACCTCATTTAGCCCATCTTAAACCATTATATTAAGGATATGCATGCAACACCTAACATGAAAAAAAAACGACGAAAGTGCAACTTTTCCCATAAATTAAAATTTGCGTTTAATGAACAACCCGACATATTATTACTACATGCATTATTTAAAATAATTGTAAAGACTGTCTTCGAGCTTTAACTCCAACAAACATTCACAAACAACATCAAATATTTAAGCATCAGTATATGGTGACTCTAACTAAATAAAATTATATATAAATTCTTCAGCATACATGTTTCATCTATGCAATAGGCAGCTAAACACATATGTCCTATTGTTTGATTATAGATCCAATAATCTACATTTAGTGACATTTTTAATGTAATTTTTAATATTTTCTTTCTCACACTCATAAAATTTTCATGCAATAATTTTTTATGATTTTCCTTAAAACACTCTCAAAGTTAAGATTCAACATTTTTAACAATATAGTGACCAAGTATGTTCAATTATCAAGAACGGATACTCATAAATAATTATAATCATGAAAAATACCTCTCTTATGAGTTATTGATAATAATGTTTGCGATCATATAATATATGAATCTCTGATTCAGTGTCAGCTTCAAAAAACAAGAAGTTCAGCATCTTTGTCTTTTATCTAATAATTCAATGATTTGTTGACTCTTTGTTTCATCTTATCACACTCTTTAATATACTTAAGAAACTGTGATGTTGTGCCTATTTATAGTTCGTGTAATTTGACATCACAACAAACGCATTGAACAAAAGAAACTTCAACCACTTGGAATTGGATTGAACATCTACAAAGTACTCATAAACAGTTGATTTATTTTTCCTACTATTCTTAGCTTGCATATCAATACTAATACTTCCAATAACCACTTCAATAGATTGAGAAACATTATGAGAACTATTATTTCCATATTTTATGGCAACATGCATTGGTTCATTAGTTGATGCAGATTGGGATAATTCAATTGTTGAAATTGTAAATAATTTAAGTATAAAAATAAAAGATCACGAGATATCATTCATGCAAGTGAATTAGCATCACATAAGAACACATAAACTTATGTCATGTCAAGTTCTCATCTCAATGAGCAAATCCACCAAATGTAGATTGCTTAAGGCAAGAATAGAGATGGAATGACCTCTTTTTTTTCTTTTCCTTTGTTGAGGGGCATTGAAAAGAAAAAAAAAACAACTATTCCTTATAAACTCGTAAGCAAAGCTATAAATAAGCATAAGTAAAATACAATGGAAAAATGAATACCAGCTGCATATCCTCAATAATAAGGGCATTCCACTACAATCTCCTTTTATTATTAGAAATCTATTTATCACCTAAATACTCCAAAACAAAAGTCATTGAGGTACACTCTCAAGTTGGAGTATATATATCTCAAGTTATAACAAGTTAAATAATAAAAGGAAGACTTACATACATGCCATACAATTCTTATGTACTCACATATCTAACACCTAAAGTTCGATATTTACTTTTATAACACCTAATCTACGCATGAGGTGTAATCCACTTTTAAAAAGATAGTGATGATAGTGTTTTTGATGTGATGATAAAAATTTGTGTTAGGTGTGTAAATAAAAAAATTTAGATGTTAAGCATGTAAATACATGATTTTTATGTAAATTCCCAATAATAAAATTGTAAGTTTCGTACTCTTCATCGTTCTAAAAATGCACGCCATTTTTTCAAAACAAAGTAAAAATGATATTTTTCATGTAAATAAGAAGATCTCTGTTAAAATGGTAATCAATTTGAATATGTTTGAAGCGTTAATAAAAAAAAACAGGATTATTGGTAATGTAAATAAATGCATGATTGTCGCAATATATAGTCATCAATCTAAGTAAAAAAAAAATCAGATTCTCATAGAGGAGTTTCAATTCAAATGAATTCACAAGTAAAATATATCATAGTTGTATACAACTCCAATACTAAATCTAGCTGCAACCACCTATTTCTTGCTCTTATATGTGACAAAATTTCTGTCAACAAAGATATAATATAAAGGGNTATATATATATATATATATATATATATATATATATATATATATATATATATATATATATATATTCTTTTTCTGTTTTCTTTTTAATCGAGTTAAATGCCATTCTCCTTCACTGCTCTTTCTAACATCTTTGTTGAAGCCACTTGAGCTATAAGCCAGTATGATTTCCACTAGTCATATCCAGCAACCAAACCCAAAAGGATAGAGCCCTAGCCACAACTCACCATTAAGCACTGTCTAGCTTTCTTATTGATACCACTGGAGACCCACCTTACTAGTCTCTGCATGCTTCAAGCTATGGAGCACCGCTCCAAAGGTTAACAAATAGAACTCTTTGATCTTCCATAATTTCTCATTCCCAACTAATAACTTATCTCCTATAAGGCTAAAGGTGCTGGGAATGATAATAAAATATTTGAGAAGTTAGGTATGAATTTATAAGTTTTGTAATTAAATTTGAATAGGATTAGTGGTATTATATGATTCGGATTTGAACAATCTACGAGGAAATTTGGCAATGCTAGCAGCCATATTTGACTGGTTTTATCCAAATCACTTCGAAGGACTTTAGGCTCCATATCTCAACAATCCTGGGCCTGGACACTAAGTTATGGATGNGCAACCAAACCCAAAAGGATAGAGCCCTAGCCACAACTCACCATTAAGCACTGTCTAGCTTTCTTATTGATATCACTGGAGACCCATCTTATTAGTCTCTGCATGCTTCAAGCTATGGAACACCGCTCCAAAGGTTAACAAATAGAACTCTTTGATCTTCCATAATTTCTCATTCCCAACTAATAACTTATCTCCTATAAGGCTAAAGGTGCTGGGAATGATAATAAAATATTTGAGAAGTTAGGTATGAATTTATAAGTTTTGTACTTAAATTTGAATAGGATTAGTGGTATGATATGTTTCGGATTTGAACAATCTAAGAGGAAATTTGGCAATGCTAGCAGCCATATTTGACTGGTTTTATCCAAATCACGTCGAAGGACTTTAGGCTCCACATCTCAACAATCCTGGGCCTGGACACTAAGTTATGGATGTATTGTCAACGAGAGTCATTTCTCTTTAGCATCAGCTCTTAATAATCCATGGAGTTGGCTAAGGCTTTGTTCCTAATGTCCCCGCTTAAAATCAAATCAAATTTTGTAAATCATTGATCTTTAGCTTCTTAGACCCATTGGAACCATAGAGAACCATCAAAATTCTACACCAG
>JXCR01144668.1:9210-32030 GCA_002079205.1 Phalaenopsis hybrid cultivar | reverse complement strand
GGGGGGGGGGGGATGTGATCTCCGGTAGTGGGAGGGAGAGCTGTTGGTGTTTCAACCAATGTTTCAATAGCCAGTGGATTGCACTCATGGGTGGAGGAGGGACAGGTGTGAGTTGGGTGTAGAGGGCCCAGCAACCTTTTTACTCTGAGATTTTAAATGAGGGTGCAAATGATGACATTGAGAGAAAGTGTCCAAACATACCGCAGTGGGTGCAGTAAAGTGGGATCTGTTCGAGTTCCACTCATTGCCGAAAACCTTAGTGTTGTGAACCAATCTAGATCTCCCCCAGAAAAGGTTAAGTAATGTCTCGTTCAATCAAAACTCTGGCTTCAGAAGGCCGACTCAGAATAACTGTAGGAATATCAGTTTTGAGGGGTTTACCGTAAACCATAGCTAAGGAGTAGAGGAGCTCGTGATTGAAGAGATGGAACTGCACACCCAGCCATACAGGGATGGAAGGAGGTTCAGTGAGAGGGTCAAAATCGACCATCCATTTTAAAACTTTCATCACACGGTTATATATTTGAACTAGTGTTTTCGCAAACAAATGGGCATAGTCTTCATCATCTGATAATTGTATAAGAATATGTCTACCGTCCAGTTTACCAATCTTCCATTCTCCTTTAAGCCACGTTTGCTCAAAATCTTTTTGAATTAGCTCAAGTTTGGGGGTTTCCATAGAGGAACATACCAACTAAGACCAGCAGGCAGGATGAAGCTAAAATGGAGATCTCAGCCTCAGAGAGAGAGATTGCAAGCTTACCATTTTTACGGGATGTTTTTTTGAGAAATCTAGTGTCAACGCCCCGCACAAAAGGTATGTGATATCTCTGCAGAAAAATACACGAAATAGGCGCGCGAGCGGGGTTATCACCGGCAAGGGCGGCGGCGTAGGAACGGAGCCCCGATGCCATCTCGACATGCAAGGAGTGCACGTAAGAAAAACGCGGCCAGAGTCTGCAAACGACGCAAACCACCTCGTATCAGGGGGATGAGAGGGTGCGTTGGGAAGAGGAAGGAAAACGACGTGCGAGAAAGGCTCGGCCAGAAATTGCAAAGACAAAGCCGATGGAGTGAAGCCCTTCATCGTCGGGCACGATGAAGCCGATGGCGCAAAACTCTACGTCGTCAGGCACAACGAAGCTGGTGGAGTGAAGCCAAATGATTCAGCGTAGGGAATCCCCATTGGGCGGAAACCCTAGCAGAGCTGCCCGCCGATGCCATTTTTTTTTAGTAAGAATAGAAATATAACCATAACTTATTTTATTAATGATAAAGTGGGAATAAGGCCAATTACAAATTTTATAGGAATAAGCTCAACTACCAATTTAAAACAAAGATGACAACAAGAAGAATCCTTCATACAATAATTGTTACGTATTGGACTCAAGACCTGATAACATTTTGTAAACAATAGATACTGCTCAAGCTAAGGCCCTTACATATGTCAATGAAATAATCACACACGAATCAAACACACAAGCGCATAAACACTATGAGAGGCTTCCCGTTCAATGCCAATTCTAGATAAAGATAGATTAAATGTCCTTGCCCCTGAATAAAATAAAATGGTTTATAGGATTCAAACTCATGAAAATTAGATCACATTGATATAATCTCGTAGTTTATATAAATAGATAAAAATTAAATCCACTTATGTTTTAGCTAGATTGAAATTAATAAATCTAATTTCCTGATTGATCAAAATTCTCATTGAGTAATTTTTTTAGTTTCAAGCACAATATTCAAACTAAATTTTAGCACAAGAAATTAGCCTTGATGAACTCCCTAATTGATATGAAGAGTACTCCACAAATCAACCCAAAATTCAAATGAACTATCCTTGTTTACACGATCAATTAACTTCTAGTATTTTTACCCTTAGACAATACACATTAGATACTCATCATCAAAATCATCATCCTTCTTATTTTAGTCTTATCCAAGAGATTTGATGTTGGCTTTATGAATTAATCTTTTCCGCTCTATATTCCAACATGATCTTCTTCTTATCAATTCTTTATGTCACTTGAGTTAAGACCATACTTTGTCGCTGAGATTCCTATTTAATAAACAACTCAAGTTAAGATCATGATCGATAGCTGAGATCATAATTGATCAATACTTAGGAACAACCTTTCTAGTTAATACCCTACTAAGATCCGCTGTTTCTATGATGAGAAATAAAACACGGATAATAGCACAAGGCAAATATTATAAGACATTCATCCACAATAAAATCATAAAAAATAGTATACAGCATATCATGGACAATTTTTTATAAAATCTTTATAAAATAAGGGATCAAAGCACATAATGTAAATATTTTCAAACTAGAAATAACATTATACAATAAAATATGATATCCAATGTATCAAATAAAAAGCTTAAGAATCAATAAAGGAAAAGAAACAAATATAGTTTAAATACAGCAACATTGCAGTATTTAAATAATTATGCTTAATTATCAGCAAAACAACAATAATAGAATTAACAAATAGATAGATCTGATTGATATCAACATTGTATTGTTCACAAAAACTACCAAATACCCAAATAAAAATGTAATATTCACACAATGAATACACTGAATTACCACTAATCAGAGCAAATACAATCAACATCATGATCATCATCAATACTAACACTAATTCCTCTTCAATAAAACATTCACCAACATAGGGGAAAAAATATAGTTTACAAATTTCGTTTATAGAGAAAAAGTAAAGTTAACCATCATCGTATTTGTCATCCGTGCCAGGTAAAGTCCTAGCGTGTGAGAGTGTCATGATCACGTCCAACTCCAATTTTGGGAAAAAATAATCATTCACAATTTTCAGCATGTTGGTAATGTGATAGCATGTGTCTAGGATAGAAGATGGAAATGTTTAAGGCTAAATCAATGTGTTTGTATCCAGTTATACATAACCACTTAAAATGAGTTTTATGCATATTTCAAGACCCAGTTAAAATTACTGAAACAACTAAAATTCCCTATTGCTGATTGAAACCAAATTGTAGAAGTACCCTATATGCTTACTATTATAAAGCTACCAAAGTCAGAAGTCCTACGGCCAGATGTGATGGAAACAAAGAATTCACATAAACAATCATTGACTTGTGAAATATAATACAGTAATGAGTCACAGAATAGAAAGAAATTAGAGAACTGGCCATAGATTCAAGAAAGGAATAGAAACCAAGGGATTGCAGAAAGGAAAGGATAGCAAGACACATAATAGAAGAATCAGCTGCAAGTAGGGTGTTACGATTCGAGTTAAGCTCGAGCCACCCTTGGCTTGAGCTTGAGCTTGAGCTTTCAATTAAGTTCGAGCTCGAACATAAGTCTATGAGCTTGAGTTGGGCTTTTTATTATATAAAAGAGAAAATAATATTAATTTAAGTTAACGTTATAATAAAAAAAAAACAAATAGAATGAATACTTAGGAAATAAATAATAAGAAATCACATGATATAAAATATAAAATATTATTTTTTAAATATTTTTAATAATTTACCGATAAGTTTTGGAATTTAATATATTTTGAGCGTATTTAATATTAATATTTTTTTAAACAAGCCAGCTCACGAGCTAACGAGTCAAGTCGGGGCTAGCTTGAGATTGGTTTGTTGGCTCATCGAGCTCAGCTCACGAGCCACTTATCAAGCCAAGCTCAAGTCACTTATCAAGCCAAGCCCGATCCGGCTCAGTACTCGACTCGGCTCACTGACACGCCTAGTTGTAAGGATTGCAAGGCTGGCATAGTGACCGACCAGTCATAGATCATCAACAAAGGAAATCTTAAAAGCACCGGTAAGATAGGAATCCAAGTACAATTATTGATAAACTTTCATGATGAGTTAGATTCCTATCCATCTACATAAAACTCCTATAATTCAAAATATATTAGAAAAAGTAAAAGTAAAAATTCAACTGAAAGTGCCAAATTTTAGATTGTCATAGGAATGCAAGCATTTAACATTTTGGATGGAAGTAAACTTCAAGATTTGCAATAGCAATTTAATGGTCAAGTAGCAATTCATGAGTCAAGTTTAATTAGATTAATCTCACTTACGTAGAATTTTATGGCCAACCAAATTAGCTATTCCAGTCCAGAGGAAGAATAAAAAGTGAGAAACTAACCCAAAATTAAAATAAATAAGGTCCAAACAGAACCTAAGGGAGTGGACAGAAAGCCAGGTAGGAAATAAGTCAACACTGGAGGGCACTCAATCATAAATCATTTACTTAGATCAACCAAGATCCCTTTTCAGTTTCCTTAACATGACATAACATAAATCCAAATTCACCATCAGTAGAATCACTAAGACACACAAAAACAAATGAAAACCCTTGGCATCCAATTCTAAACCTCACTGCAGCTTTTGCTCATACCATGACTTATCATCCACATCCCTTCAGAACTTGCTCCTCAAGTTACTGAACTCCCATCATACATTTATTTAGTAGCTCATTTGGGCATGGAAGTTCCTTTACAAATAAGTGGTTTCTACTCCCTTTAACACAAGTTCTTGGTTCCACTGGTAGTGAGGAACTGCTAAATCGCAAAATGAATGAAAAGCTATTTTGGGAAATCTATTCATGTCGCAATCACCTAAGTAGCAAGGTAACTAGACAAGCATAATTAACATTGTTATTTAAATAGAAGACATCAAGATGGCAAAGCATAGCCTCCTATAGTGGATTTCCATAATAAGATATAAGCAGATTAAAATAAAAAATAGTATTGGCAATTGGCAACTTTACAAAGTATTGAAAAGGAAAAACCTCTTTAAACTCTGCCTCAGGTCGTACGTCTAGAATCACAAAATTGTTTTCCGTCTGAAGGCGTAGAGCTTCCTTCACTTCCACGCTTCTTACCTGGCAAAAAAATAATAAGAAACCATGTGTTCGAACAACATGCAACTGGAGGAAACTATTACTACAGATATGCATCAGGTAAAAAGGATCCATGTTAAAATTTCATATGATATAAAAATAACCTTATTTTTTATAGAGAATGAATAAAAAAACTGCCACTAGAGGAACCATATTTATGTTTAAATGAGAAAAAAAATATGAAGCTTATTTCTACTGGAGAAATAAATAAAAGAAGATGCTTGGATCTTTTTAGCCGCTAGTAAGTGAAAAGGTCAAGTTAGACCAAGTTGGATCCTTCGTGCCCATTTAGAGTTGGGATTTAGTTAAGAATACTTAATATTTATTAGTATTAAATTACAAAAATTAAGTATATGATAAATAGTATATTACTAGATGATTAATTAGTTATTTATACTAATAAAAGATTAATCAAGCCTTTAACTAAGTTCATTAATATGTTCTTGTTGAAATTTAGAATAATAAGGAATAAAGCGGAATAATATTATTATATGAAAAGAGGATATAAAAATCCTTACATGAATCCTAGAACATTAAAAAAAAAAAATAACAACACATAATATCTCCAATAATCAATTCATATTAATTATTTGGATACAAAAGAAATAACATAAAATGGAAAATTCTAAAATAGGAAAGTAAGTCCTAATTCAAAGAAATAAAAATAAATAGAAAAGGAAATAACTGCTAATCTAAGAAAAAAATTATTCCTCATAACTTCTCACAGGAATAAATTAATTTCTAATATAACTTCTAACACTCTCCCTCAAGTTGAACATGATTGAAAATCATATATAACTTGGATTTGAAAACATCAAACAATGAGCAAGAGAGATCCCGTGAAGTAGAATTTGAAGTCTTCATCCCGTATTGTGGTTGTCGTTGACTGCAATTCCTACAGTGTCTGTAGGTAGACGGAAGACTCCTACTGATAATGCTACAGGGGAGTTTACAGGGAAGTAGACAACTGCGGTAGTCATTGACTACAGTTCTAGCAGTGCCTGTAGGTAGACAAAAGACTCCTATAAGTAATGTTACAAAGGAATTTGTAGGAAAGTAGTCAACCTATAGGAAAAGACTGATTTCTAATTGACTGTAATTCCTGCAGTGTCTGTAGGTAAGTGTAATGCCCCTACGGGTAATATTGCAGGAGAGTTTGCAGGGAAGTAAACAGCCTTTAGAAAAAACTGTAGGAAAATATTTTGAATGAAGGCCTGCAGATCTTCCTCAAGAAGCCTAGCATTAGTTGGGATGCAGAGCAGTGATAAGAGAGGATTGTTGTTGTAAGGCTGTAGAAAACCAGGCAAGTCAGACTGCTTGAAATCTAAATAACTATAGGGAATCAGGGAAGTCGAAATGCTGAAAACCAAGAAGTCAGACTGTTGGAAACCAAGAAGTCGGATTACTGCAAGGAAAAACACCGGCGGAGCACCTACTGTAGGAAAAAACTCAAAAAGATGGTCTACTATAGGGAAAGAACAACAAGAACGTTCTGCGGCTTGGAGGGACAACAAAGAAGCCATCGACGAACTCATCAGAGAAGGGTCACTGGTGAAAGGGAGAGCCCGCCGACAGAGGTCTGACAAAAATCTTGTCAAAGAGGCCCTCGGTGAGAGGGAGGCAATAATCCACGGTTGGTTGCCCACGTGATATACCTTCGACGAGGATCTCAAGGACGTCGCCACTCAACATGCACTCAAATCTTGCAACAAGTAGATTTGAGACTAGAATCCAGGGAATGACTATACAATGGAGGGAGAATCGGTGGCTGGAACTACCTTCTTCAAGTAGAACAAAACCTCCTTCACAGTTTCATCATACCTTGCTTAGAGTACTTTGGCATGGTGGCGTCCATCTTGGCTGGAACTACCTTCTTCAAGTAGGATGAAACCTCCTTTACAATTTCATCATACCTTGCCTTAGAATACTTTGGCATGTTGGCATCCATCTTGGCTGGAACTACCTTCTTCAAGTAGGATGAAACCTCCTTTACAATTTCATCATACCTTGCCTTAGAATACTTTGGCATGTTGGCATTCATTATGTTGCAACAGTACACCAAGGGTGAAAGCAAGAAGGGCCTACTCACATGTCTAACCATCCTTGGAAATACCCGCTTCAAAACCTCCAGTGGTGGAATCAATGATCAGCATAGCATAATCCACTTGAGAAGTTTCGGTGATTATATACTTGATAAAATCACGATGGCCGAGAGCATCAATGACGGTATAATAGTTTTGTGGTCTTAAACATCCACAAGGCGATGTCAATCGTGAGTCTTCTTCGTTGAAATTAGGCTCTGATACCCACTAATCAGGAGGACGAAGCAGCAACAATGAGGTGACAATGGCGATTTCAACATCACCCACTAGTTCTGAGTCTGCAACTGCGAACGGACCTATGTTGAGGCTTATGAACAAGCGTCTTCGAGCTCTGTGCAAGAAGTATAATTGAAACCTTCATATGGAAGCCAAACTCGCACAAGGAAAAACCCTAATTAAGGAACAAGAAGAAATTCTCCGCTCGAAGCTTGGTGTCATTGCCCTCATTGACGAGTCTGAGAAATTAAAGTTGCCATTGTCGCCACAGTGCTGGAGGACATTGCCAGCGTTGCTTTCTACTGCTCGCCAAATCAACACAACCCTATGGTGGAAGTGGCAAGTGAGTCTTCTTCGTCGGCGGATTCCTTTATGAAGGACTTGTTGGCACTGCTCTATTTTGGATGCCATTTTGATGCGAAGCCCCAGAATGATTTTGCTTCGATTATGCTAACAAGGCAACATAAAATGGATTAATGCCCCTTGCTTTCCAGAGGATGGCAGAGTCGAAGCTCCTGGCTTCGGAAAGGCCATCCAACAGGCCAAGCTTGCAGGGAGAGAAGAAGAAAATTTGTTGCTTCAAATATCAAGACAAGTGCCCCTCCTCTTCTCGCATAGAGGATGGCAGGAAGAGAGTCCGGCAGTTCTGGAAGAACTGGTGGCTAGGATGCGAAATAAAACTCTGATACCATGTTGAAATTCAGAATAATGAGAAATAAAACAGAATAATACTATTGATATGAAAATGAGGTATAAATACCCTTACATGAATCCAAGAATAGAAAAATAATAAAAAGAAATAGCATGAAAAAGAAAAATATAACACATAATATCACCAATAATCAATTCATATTAATTATTTGTAGATAAAAAAAATAACAAAAAATAGGAAAGCCTAAAACATGGAAGGAAATAACTCTGAATCTAAGGAAATAATTTATATCTCATAACTTCTCACATAAATAATTTATTTTCTAATATAATTTCTAACATTTATATATACTAGCTAAGATAAACATGGAATAATAATTAACACAAATTTAAAATTAAAGCAATCATTAATTATTTAACTATATTAATTAGAGTTATTTAGGACTTTTCTTAAGATTCTTAAGGCTTTATCGATATCAAATAAAAAGCCATGGCTTAATTATTTATTGTAATCAATAATTAGGTATGATTAATAAGGCTTTCCAGTAAAATAATTCGGGATTCAAGTATAATTAAAGGACCATAAAATAAATTTAATTATTTAAACGATATATATTAAGAATAATTCATGCCTAATAATAAAGTATGACACTTTATGGTATAAACAAAAGAGCTAAAGCCAAAATGCAATTAAGTAGTTTTCTCACCTTATCTTAGTTTACAAGAGTAAATTTTTCCACTGACCATATGGCCCCAACAAAAAGGCACATAATGTAAACCATATTATGTCAAAGCTTATCAAGTGTTGCATCTAAATAGAGCTCATAAGTTTATAGGTTACACTCAAGTTGTCATTTACGGATAACTAAATAGTGTCTCAGCTAAAACCTGCAACAAAAACTACTTTAAAAAAATGATTAAATGGAGACAAAATGGTCCTTAGATAGATCACTAATGTAATGGGTATGCTAGGATTATATTAAAGAATATTTATGAGTCATTTCTTAAGTAACAGATATGAACAACTAATAGATAATTTATGGGTTACTAATAGTTTTGTATTTATATAAGTTAGCTTTATTGGGAGCTATCAGATATGCGATGAAATGAACAAAATTCCCTTGCTTTGAATATCTTCTTCCTCCTCCCCCTTCTCATCCTGAGTTCTCTCCGAGTTGCCAGTGGACTGCAATCTTTTTTAATCCAAGTTCATATCAAATGGTGCTCTTGCTGATACATGAATCTATTAGATTAAGGGGAATAAATAGAAATTGTAGTTCACCAGCAACTCCAAGAAAATGTAGGATTGAGAAAATAAAGACTACGAGAAGGAAGATAGTCTAAGTAAGAGAATCTTTCATTGCACATCTAATAGCTTCCAATTGAGGCTATTATAGAAAGTACAAGACTAATAAACACCCATAAACTATCTATTAGATTTTTGTACCTATTACTGAACTAATGAATCATAAAGATTCTTCAATATAATGCTAATATACCCATTATATTATTGATTGGATCATTATCAACAACTTTAAAAGGTACCTTTCCCTCAAGGTTGAAGCACATAGTATAGCAGGATAAATCCATATAAAAAATTCATACTAATTTTCAAGTCTTAAAATAGTCGCATAAACAGCGGTGTGACTACAGGAGGTGGGCAGCCATCAAGCCACACTTCCCTCAAACAATTTCCAAATGGTACTTGAGGTGGCAATTAATAACCCACATGTTCAATTGATTCTTATAATTGCACTAGTGCAATTGGAGTCGATTTGAATTTAGTAAAAATATCTTCAAAAATTGTGAGTAGCTGTAATGGTGGAGTAAAAGAGAGGCTTTAATATCCATTTATATCAAACAAGGTATTTGAGCAAGTGCTAGGATCATCGACTAATTCAAGCAAAGAACACAAACAAGTTTTTGGATTATAGATTGAACCACGGTAATAGGAAAGGATGCATCTAGAACAAACAAAATCACATAAGGGCCTCGATGAGGTGCTTGCCATTTGTTAAGGATTTGGGTGCATCGCAAAATGCCCTCCATTCATCATTGGACAAAAAAGATAAATCAACTTCAAATATAAGAAAACAGTTAAGTTGCAAGAGTTTGTCTGCAGCAAACATTGGTGTTGAAATTGGGGTAAGCACAGGATAACCTCAAGTCTAGTCAAAAACCGATGAAAATTGTATATAATCATCCAAATTATGCTTAATTTTGTTCAACACTATTTTGAAGTTCTAACAAGTTGGCCGTTGCACCCATTTCATTAGTCATCGGCCTTACAGAGTGTTTCATCAAATATCTTTATTGCATTTTGAAACAGGTAGAACTAGGAAGAAAGGCAGAGGTAGACCTAGGAAGACTTGGGCTTATTGTATTAAAAATGATCCTAATTTACTAGAATTAAATGAAAATATGACACTAAATAGGACGCAATGGAGAAAAAGGATTCATGTAGCCGACCCCACGTAGTGGGATTAAGGCTTTGTTGTTGTTGTTGTTGTTGTTGCATTTTGAAACAGGAAAAGATAAATCAAGAAAGGAATGATAACAACTAGTTCTTAGATTTGAGAGAAACAACAAGTACTGCAATAGAGAAATGGTGCAATTTCTTGGCTTCAAAACTGGCTAATTAGATTTTGAGAGCAAGCAGAGGAAGATCATAGCAAGAGAGACAATTGATACAAACCTTTCGATCAGGCAGAATAAGCAATGACTACAGCTTGCCAGCAAATGCAAGAAAATGCAAGATCAAGAGGAGGAGATGGAGGTAGAAGATATTCAAAGGAATGAAATTTTACAAATTTCATTGCATAACTAATAGCTCCCAATTCAAACTATTTGTAGGAAAAAAAAAAACAATATAAGACTCATGAACTACTTAATACTTTTCATACCTATTACATCAATAATCTTTGATACAATCCTAACATATCCATTTCATTATTGATCATATGAAAAGTGCTTCACCAGAAAATGTGAAAGATGGCAGCTAAAAGAAGCCCAAGCATCTAATTGTCCACATGGACGACAATTAGATAAGGTTCTTACTGCCTAGCTTCACTAGTAAGCTTGATTCTCAGTTATTTCAAACATATCAATGGGGCGGTTGGGCTGTAGTCGTTACCCTCTTCTGCAGCAAAACATCTCGCTTGACCTTCCAATCTTCCTCGGCTGCAAATGAGAGCCAACAACAAGCTAAGCTAACGAACACTAAATTTAATGAATCAAAGAATAGAAGAAGAGATACCGGGAGATTTTGGGGGCCTGGTAGCAGTGCATTTAACCCCGAATCGGCCAGCAACAGAGTGCGAAATGCAGCGATGACTTGCCGGCGGTAGTGGAACCGGGTTGACGACCCCAAAGGATTTAGAAGCGGCACTAAGAAAACTAGGGCTTGTGAAAGAATATGCGGCGAGCATGTCTTCGAGCGTAAGGTGGAAGTCTTTAACCAGAAGAAGCGTGTTAGGCTAACTAAGATCGCTAATGTAGCCGAAGAAGGCTTCCGACATTTTTCATTCCGATGATCTTTTTCCGTTTTTCTTCTAATGGTTTGGCGCGGACACTCTGCAAATCCAACGGGTGGCTGAGAATGATTTGTCCGTACACGAGGATTTTATTTTTTTATTTAATTGGGACAATTACAAGAAAGGATTCCGAAATATTGCTATTTACAAACTAAGCTTTATCTTTTGTCTAACTTTCAAATTCTTTTTTATTTTATGCTTGTTTTATAAATAGCAATATTTTTTATGTTTTGTATGTAATTATTCATTTTTAGGGGCAATTGCATAAAAAATAATTGCCACTTTTTTATTCTTATTTTTTCAGTGATATGTCATCTTAAATTTAATTATTACTTATATATCATTTTATCTTTTTAACTCTTACAATTAATCATTCTAATCAGTTGATTTTAATTTAATAAGCCACTCAATTAAAATAGATTATAATTTTTACTTCTTATAAAAAATGATAAATTTGTATTAAAATTATCACAGGTTCTATTCAATTTTAATTAAAAATATCAATCAATTCTAATGAATGATATTGATTTAATTATTGATAAGAATTTACTCAAAAAAATATAAAAATTGATTATTTTTAATATATTTAATTCATAAATTTAATCAATAATAAAGTGCAATGGAAAATAAATCCTATCAAATAAGTATGATCAATATTAATATGATACTTCTATAGCATGAATGATTAGAGTGTGGTTAAATCCGCTGAAGATTTTTATAATGTTGAAAATTAACATTTATCTTAATGAAAAAATAAAAGCATTCATGCAGAAATCTAATTTTGTGATTGACTTTTTTGCCAAATTGATTTTAACTCTACTGATAATTTGCATGTAATTAAAACTTGTTTGATAGAGGTTTTGTCAAAAAAAAATTTAGTAGGAATATTTATGATGATGATCGTTGAGTCTTAAGAAAGAGTTTATGTTGACTCTCTAAGAAACAATAGTTTGTGAAAATCTCAAGATCTATCATGGATCATTTCTTACTCGAACTTATAAAGCTACTTAATTTCTATAAACCTATATTTAGCGAAGTCAATGTTGATAATATAAAAATCTCACTTAGTCAAAGTTAGAGCCACTTCATCTTTGTCAATGCAGTCAACTCTAATTTAACTTAATTGAAGTATGCAAACTCAAAATCAACTTAATCAAGGATATTCAACCCCAAATTCAACCCAATCAATATTGATTATTTTTAATAAAGTTCAATCGAACCAGTCAACTCAACTTCAAGTAGGCCAATGTCGTTCAACCTTACCTCAAATTATGGTCAATCAACCTTAATTATATAATATTAAATGACAATAAAACTCAATTTATACATGACCAAGTGATGCGGTATGTTTGTGTATGCGTTGTAAATATCTTTCAATACTACAACACGCTCATGATAACACAATTAGTAAATATGCAGATCAATCACAATAAAAATCACTTTAAGTATAAAATATTTTTATATTTTTAAATCTTTAAGCTGTCAAACCTTAGTAATAACACGTATATGTATCACTTAAGTAATAAATGACTCTAATGAAGTCTTAAGTATTGATCTCACAGGGAGTTAAAAATTCTTATAGTTATAATTCAAAACACAATATTCAAACATCAAAAACTTAAATAAGAAAAACAAATTTAAAGTGAATTTGATGTATGCTAAATGAAATGCAATTAAAAGAACTAAGTTAACTAAGATATATTCTAAACTTCAAAATTAAACTTACTAAGACTAAAAAAAATTTTGAAATGAAAAGTTCAAATTTAAGAAAGCATCATTCCTCTTTACAATGAGTTTATGGATTGTGAAGTAATTAAAATCATTTAAAATTATATCTAAAATTGTATTGTGTCAAATAGAAGCAATCTTATTATTTACCCTCTGAGAGTGCATAAAGAACACTGACTGGTCCAGAGTTTTGTCCCTAAATTCGTGGTTAGGTTGAGAGGATACTAGCTCCCACTCTAGAGCTCCCACTTCTCCCTCCCCTGAGGGCTAACAATCTCGCTTTAGTTTCCAAGCAACTTGACTAAATAGGGGATTTTAGTCTGTCACCCTAAAATCTTCAATTATGCGTCCATCAAAATATATTTCCCTATTTATTTGCACTCAGCCCTATGGACTACATTCTCACCCATGAAATTGAATGTGACTCTTACCTTGTTGTAGAAAGTATAGCTCTTTCGGATATTATATTTCTCAACGAATTTTAACATTTCAATTGGTCAGATTGAAAAATAAATGAAGATCAGAATTTAAATTATCACAATTTATTGACATTTAAAATCTTACATAATAAAATTAATTCTTCACAAAACCATATCTTATTGTAGGGAGATGGATAAAAAAGGTTACTCGGAATTCATGAGAATGATGTGACAAAACATAAATTTTATATATAAAAATGAGTTTACAAAACAAAAAAAGGAAAGAACACAACTTATCTCACACTCATTCTCATGCGAATCCCTTGAAGTTCCCTTTAAACACTTTCTCTCTTTACAACTACACTCAATTCTCACTTAGAAATGTAATGAAGAAACCTTCCACTTTCCCTCTCTTCTTACAACTCTAGAAGAAAATCCTAGCTCTTCATCTACAACTCTCTCTCATGCCACTTGCCCACACACTCTCCACTCTCATCTTATAAGACCACACTAGACTCCTCTTTTTAATTAAGGCACCAACCTTTCTTCAAAGGAATTCAAAATTCCCTGCTTTTTCCCATAAGGCACACACCAAGTCCCTTCATCTAAGAGACATATCTTTTCATTCAAGAATCTTTCCAAAGTATCTAGATGCATTGAATCACTCCATCAGGCATTTGAATTAATTGAAGCCTTCTATAACCTCTCAAAAGTAGTCAATAACCGGCATAATCCGTTTTAAATCGTCTATGGCACCTCTGACCCCAGTTTATTTGAGTTTCACGCTGTCTTCTGGATTCTAGCGCCTTTGGCGCCAGGATGTTGAAAAAATGCATTTTGACTCCAAATTTCTTACTTTTTGCTCATTTTTGCTCCAAATGCCTAAAATTAATGTGTCTACACCAAAATACGAAAATACTCTTCTTTAAAGTGCAATATCACCAAATTTAAGCATAAAATGTAACATAAAATTGCAAATTTTTTATATCAAAATCCCCAAAACTTAAATGTTACTTGTCCTCATGTGACTTTTTTACTACATAAAAATATGACTTATTGTAGAAATTAACTAATAAACTTCTATAATTTAGTTTAATAAATATAATAATATAACTTAAAAAACTTTTAATAACTTTGGTTAAAACTAAAAGTATAAGAACACCTAGTAATCAAATCTAATATTTCTAAATCTCTATTCATTTCAAGAATAATTGTAATTTGTCATATCAAAGATAATTAGAATGTCCATATGAAAAAGAATTTCATGAAAACTTTATTAGTAAGGATGCTAATACTCAAATACAATTTTAGAAAATGTAATGAAGTCTTTTTTTCTCAAGTTGATTCAAGTGAAGCCAATTTTTGATTAGGCATCTCCTAAAGCTTCTCCTGGCATTTTTTCCTTTCTCTTCCTTTTCTTTTCTTTTCTTTTTCTTTTATTTTTTCTTTTCTTTAGGGTCATTTTTAATCCTTTATTTTCTTTCATTTTCCATGTGATGATTACTATATCTGAATATACTTTAATAATTCTGAACTTCAACATCCCTTTCTTAAAGCTAAAACTTCTTACCTTACTTTACTTTATAAATTCATATTAGCTTTGAAGATTTTTCATGAAGTCACATTCTTTTATTCTTATATGAAACTCTAAGATTCTTAATACTTCAAAAACACAATTTCATTTACTTTAAATAGAAAAAACATAATATTATCCTTTCATATTAAATATCTTAACTCTAGAATCAACCTTCATTATTAAAGATTTTTGCTTAAATTTATTATAATATTTAAAAACAAAAATATAGTTATCCAAAGTTAGACTCTAATACCCAAGGTCATGTTAAATTAATTTTAAAAATATAGTTAATTGAGGGCAAATAAAATTTAGTTTACTTATTTTAAAGAAAATTTTATTTCCCCCAAACTTAGATTTTTTTAATAATAAGTAAAGCATGTAGTACAAAAATTGTAGGTGAAAAGAAAATAGTAAATGCACAAAAATAAAGCTAACTTGTAGAGGGTACTAAATATGAAACTTGGCTTTGAAACATTGTAGACACTAATTTAAACAGTACAGCCTTTAAAGCATCAAATGAAACATAATATATTACATGATTTGCTAAGAAACGATAAATTAAAAAAATATGCAAGAAATTAAAGAAATTGACAATGCTGAAATAAAAATCCACAATTTACATCTATACAGACATCAAGTTCAATTGTTTCATGAACAAAACAAATAAATTGTCCAAATCATAATAATAACAACAAATGAAACAAACAACAACGAATGAAAACAGATAAAACCCAGTAAATCATCATTCACCATCTTCCTCCTCTTCTTCTTCCTCTTCTTCATCTTCTTCAAATTTACTTTGCACATAAGGCGTAAAACTGGGGCATGTAAGAAATTCTACAGTATGATCACCCCTAAGATATCTAACAATAGTTTCTTGATATGCAATATCATGCTGTACTCTTCTCTGCTTATAATCATCGTTGTGAGTATTTGTTGATTCCAAACCACATATTCTGTCCTACATTGCTATAATATCTGATTGTCGAATCATCAACTGTTCCATAATTTTTTCAAGTGAATAAGTATCGGACGTAGATGGTCCTGCAGCTGATGTAGTAGGTATATCACTACTTCCCCTTCTAGATCCAGCAAATGATTCAAATTTATGAACTATGGGTTTTCCAATGGGTTTAGGTGGTTGTAACATTTCTTCATCCTTATCAAACTCTACTCCTGATTGCTCACATAAAGTGAAAATAAGGGCGAAATAACCTAAACCACCAGTGGTCCCACTTCTAGAAATACTCTGAGCATTTTGTAGAATAAGAGCACCAATATCAACAACCTTCATTTGTTGGATGCAAAAATTCAATACCGCTCTCTCCTTGGTTACTTCGCTAAGGTGATTAGATGGAAGTAATTTTGCAGAAATAATGTAATGCAATGCTTTAGATTGCACATTTAACATGGAAGTGGAGAAATTAACCTTGTGATTATTTCCATTCTCCCCTTCTATCAGTAAGATAGGCAATTACTTCATCAAGTGATCAATCAGAAATCACAAATACAGAATACACACAATGAAATTTGTTTTGCAACCGGTATAATGCATTGATCATTTCATGAGTAAATTCAAAACTTTTACTTCTAACATAAACTTGCTCATCAGATGTCACCCAAAGATTGACATAAAATTCACGAATAATAGGAACAATTACTACTGCAGTGAAGTAGCAAAAAATTCTCAGTTCCGAGCAATTATCAACCTTTCAATCTCTCCTCTCGGGTTTGAGAATGCAAGCTCTTGAATCAATTTTCTTGTACCCACATAGTATTATAATTATACTAAGTCTTTAAATTAATAAATCATCTTGCATTAAAACCTCTCGAAGGCTTTCCTCTTTTCACGCTTGGATNGTCACCCAAAGATTGACATAAAATTCACGAATAATAGGAACAATTACTACTGCAGTGAAGTAGCAAAAAATTGTCAATTCCAAGCAATTATCAACCTTTCAATCTCTCCTCCCGAGTTTGAGAATGCAAGCTCCTGAATCAATTTTCTTGTACCCATCATAGTATTATAATTATACTAAGTCTTTAAATTAATAAATCATCTTGCATCAAAACCTCTCGAACGCTTTCCTCTTTTCATGCTTGGATCCATAGCAATTCTAAATAAATTCACATAAAATCCAAATAAATTCACAATATCATAAATCAAACTCCAAAAGTAGGAATACTTGGTAAGAAACTTTCCACCATGTGTTCTCTCTAAACTTCTTCAATAAAAACTCAAATTTTTTAATTTCCATAATGTAGGGAAAATCCATTGTGAAAATAAAAAATTTCAAACTTAAAGTGAAGCTCTTACAAAGGGAAGATAAAATTTAAGACTTTTTAACCTTCAAATCTCCTCAAACTTAAAGTGAAGCTCTTACAAAGGGAAGATAAAATTCAAAACTTTTTAACCTTCAAATCTCCTCAAATCCACGAAATGGCAAGCCCTAAATTGAGTTTCGGCCTTATTCTAGAGGTAGGAGACACNTCAAACTTAAAGTGAAGCTCTTACAAAGGGAAGATAAAATTCAAGACTTTTTAACCTTCAAATCTCCTCAAACTTAAAGTGAAGCTCTTACAAAGGGAATATAAAATTCAAAACTTTTTAACCTTCAAATCTCCTCAAATCCACGAAATGGCAAGCCCTAAGTTGAGTTTCGACCTTATTCTAGAGGTAGGAGACGACCCAAGCAGTAAAAATGGGGTTTTACAGTGGTTTTGTCTTTGTGATTTTAATGAAATCTGGGCGGTTTCAGGAAACTGGCGCCAACACAAAAACTTCAGATTTAGATTTTCTTTTGAAATTTGTTGTATAAAAAACCATGCTAACATCTAATTAACTTAAATTAACACTTATATTCATAATTAAATAATCTTCTAACAACATATTTTCACAAACAACACAAAACTCACATTTATATATAAAATCTACATGATTACAAACCAACATTTTTCAAACAAATACATCTAATTCAACATCAAAATGACACCATACAAACTAACGTTGAAGACTAGATATCAAACATTTAATATGTCACACATATAAAGTTCAACAATGAAAATAAAAGAAATCCAATACAAACATACAACACATAAATGCATTCATAATTATGAATTATGTACTATAAATGATTCAAACATCTTCTTCGCTTTCATCTTCTTGAATATTTCTCATGGATTGGTAGTGAACGTATTAGTTGTAAAAAGGTCGATCAGGAAAATTGTCTGTCGAATCTTCTTCAATCCAAGTATTTTTCTTAAACATAAGCACCATACATTCTTCTATGCACTTGGTATGTTCGAATTGTTTTGTCATCCTCCAATGCAAATGATCAAATATATCAGAATTATTTTCAATTTAACTAATAATATTTTATACCTTTTTCTCCAACTTCTTGATAATTTTCAAAATATCATGCAAACCATAAGAATATTCATATTTTTTTCCTCCTCATTTCCTATGTAGTTGCACATCCTTATAGTTTGCACGATATTTTGAAGATGAATTTTGAGATGATTGATCTATAAGAATATTCATATTGTTTTCCTCCTCATTTCCTATGTAGTTGCAACATATCTCTGGGTATATAAGCTTCCAAGGGAAAAACACTTTTTTCCCAATTTTCATAAGGCACTTGTGACTGGTTGCATAGTATGAATATGATAAATGGATGTCCCAACCCATAAGTCAATCCATTTATAATCAAACCCAAATTTGATTTTACAATTAAATAGGAGATGAATTTTGAGATGGTTGATCCATAAGAATATTCATATTGTTTTCCACCTCATTTCCTATGTAGTTGCAAAAAATCTCTAGGTCCATAGGCTTCCAAGGGAGAAACGCTTTTTCTTAACTTTCATAGGGCACTTTTGATTGGCTGCGTAATAGGAATATGGTAGATGGATGTCCTAAACCATAAGTCGATCTGTTTACTATCAAGTCCAAAATAGTTTTTACAATTAAAACACCCACATCAATAGGTCTTTAGTTTGAATACAATAATTTAAGATAGCACTTTCCTTGGACACTTTACTGATTTTCATGGTAGGAAGAAGTTTTGATGAAATAATGAAATGTCATGCCTTTGATGAAGGATTTAATAATGATGAAGAAAACTTACATGTCCATTATCTCTTGTCTCCCAATGTGCATCTTCATTAGTAAGGAATCGATAAAATTCATTCATGTTATCTCTTGTAGGGACTTGCATAATGACAATAGGGACGCTTTCAATCATAAATAAGTCATCAATTCTTGAAGGAGTAAATGGTACCCACCTGCCTCCAACATAGACTACTCCCTGGTTAATTCTAGGAAGATTATTAAAAAACTCTTTTACCACAGGAACGACTACTCCAACAGTGGTATAACATATTGCTTCCCAATATCACTGAACAATAATCTTCTCCACACGAGTACTTGGTGTGAACACCACCTTGAACCGTAAAACAAAAGTCAGATATGAACGACAAATGAATCATTCTCGATGCTTCAAAAATTTCAGTAAAACATTAGATCTACACTTTTACTAGCTTTGATCATTCTCAACAAGAGGATCTAGATTTTTATCCCTCTCTTATCGACACTTCCAGATTCACCGCAAAATTATAGAATGTCCAAAATCAAGAAGGTTTTCGACAAAATGTAAGAGAGTAGGGAGGAGTGGAGGGATGCCAAGAGATTCAATACCTGCGGAGCAAATCGATGGAGGCAAGATCAATGCCTTAAACAGAGGAAAGGTAGGGCTACGGGACTGTTTCACAGGAGCAATGGAGTAATAAGTTAGAGGCCGAACGCGGATCGCGGTGATATACCTTCAGTCCGCGTGTAATAGAAATTAGGAAACGTTGTTTGTAGAATCCCACCTCAAACGTGAGAAACAAGCAGTGAGGCGGTGTTTTGCAAATTCCACCACACTTATAAGTTGTCCTAAACGGGCCCTTAATCTCGCCTAGTGTTAATAAAGGAAAACCAGTTATTCTTGATGGTGTAGACCTTCAAACTCTTCCTCTGTATGGGTGCCCATACTTGAGGAGAACCCTCTTATTCTTCCATAGGAGGGAGAGGGAGCAAAGCACTCTAATAACTTATTGGAGCCTTTACCTTCCTATAACAGACTTTACTTTTGAAAGCAGAAGGTTCATGCTCAGATTGAGCCACAGGGGAAGGTCGGCTAGCTTCCCCACTCTCTGCTAACTCTAAGGAACTTGTGATGATCAGTTGAGGGGATGTTGGCTCTGAATCTGACATTTCATCCGATGACTCCACCTCTTCAGCATCGCTTGCCAAAAAGCTTGTGGTTCGTTTGGCTTCTCGACATCGTCTTTTAGAAAGATTTGTACATTTTAAATAAAGTCTTAGTATTTCTCTCAATTAGTGTATGCTCGTTCGCTGAGACTCAAATTATTACAATCGAGGTCTTATAAATAGAGTATATGAAGTCCTCACCTTCAATTGTTTTGCCAACTTAAGCAATGGACACCCCTCGACTCTGCACTGGCGCAAAATCCTTGTTGGGGGCTTTAACTTGGATTCTTTCAAGAGACTCGGACAATCTCTCCTACCTCTGAACATGCCTTTCGTGTGTTTGAATCCTCCCACATTATTATAATCATAACATTTAATCTGACTATAGGACCTAATTCACAATCATCGCCTAAGTGTATTGATGGACTGACAGTTGCTTCCCCTCCACTTCCTCTACTTCACATCGGGTATGAGAAGGTACATATTTCTTTTTCTTATAGGCACCTCCAGTCAATATATGTTGAATTCTTAATTCGCTCAAGAAAAACCAAAGGAAAAAAAATTGAGTTTCCAGCTCTTACTCTTGTTCTTAAATCCAAGCAATTGAACGTCTTGGCCCAACCAAACTGGACGTAGCCATCTAGATCAACTATGAAGAAAAATGCATAGGAGAAAAGCTCCAATGACCATGAGGCTATAGCTTGGTGGTAGCAGATAATGTTGGTAATGATGGACATGAACAAAATTGGCTTGATCTTGAATGAGATGACTCTATAGTGATTGAATATCAACCACAGCTCAATGCAAAAAGGTAGTTATACTCCCTATTTAAATTGATCACTATAAAAGATGAGATCTTCTTTGAACAAGTTGGTTGTTCGATCATACCCATCGATTGACAAGAGTTGAACAACCTCTTTGAAAATAAAAGTGTCTTGCAACAAAGAAAGACACTTCTCACGATAATAGGATTGACCAATCGCGTGTTGGAATCAACTCAAAGAGCCTGGATGAATAATTTGGAGCCATTCAAATGAGAGAAAGGAGGAACCAAATAAATTAAGAAAAAGAAGAGAAAGAGAAGTCAGAGAGTGAGACACCAAAATCCAACCCTCAACCCTTATATATATGGTGCTAAGGGAAGTAGAACTATCATAAAAATCATACCTCAATTTTCAAGAAGTGCATCACATCAACACAATACTCAAGAGAAATAATGATAGAATTTAAATTCTATTTTGAAAAATAATAAACTCATAATTTATTAAAAAAGGAAGTATTTTAAAAGTTGTTCATTCCCTTCTTCGACCGAGACAACCCATTATCGCAAGCAGCTTCTTGTATAATACCTCACCACCAAATCTAAACCCATCTACTTGGTTGACTTCAGCCAGTATCTAGATAATCGAGTAAGTTTCTCGAACACCTGCCAGTTCTGGTCAAAGGGCCACCAATTCCTCACGCTGCTCTTTTACTTCTTCCTCCCTCTGCATGCCAACGATCTGAGGATAAGAGTCCTCCATCTTCATCAGACAATGAGTCAACAACCCAGAAGACATCCTCCACCTATCAGTTTCGTTTCTTTAGGTTGCAAGTGGGATGGTGACATCGACTTTATATATGCTTAAAAATACAAGAATTTGATACTATTGTTATAAGATTTAAGTCCCCGACAACGTCGCCAAAAACTTGACAACGGTTATAGATTTGATAAAAATGTGTATAAAATATTCAATAATTGTAAAGTCACACTTATTAACGCAAGTATAAGTATTGCTGAAGTAATACATGACTCTAATGGAGTCTTGGATATCGATCCCACAGGGAGTAATACTAGAGGCTACGAATTAGGATTTAGAAAATCAATACTTAATCACAACAATACAATTCAAATTTCTTATTTGTCAGTAATGTGCAATTGAAATAAATATGTAATTTTAACAAACTCTTAATTAACTAATTAAACTAATAAAGTTTCTAATGTGAAGTTCAATATATAAGAAAACATCATTCTCCTTGTCAAGAAATTAAAGTGAATGAATAAAGTTAATTAGTTCAAATTGTATTGTGTCAAATAGGAGCATACCTATTCTTTATCCTTTGGTCAATGCGTAAATAGCATTGACTAATCATATGCTTGGTTACTGAATCTACGGCTAGGCTGGGAGGATACCGACTCTCACTTCGGAGCTCCCACGTTCCACTCGCCTGAGGGCTAACATCTACACTTCAGCACCCAAACGATAGGACCGAATTGAAGATTTTAGTCAGACAATTAAAAATCTCCAATTCTACGCCCGATAATTTTATTTCCTTATTTATTTGCACCCAACTTTCAAGGATTTTGACCTCCCTAAATCTTGGATATAATCTTCACTTTAGTTATAAAACTCAACATATTTTAACAAATCAATTGGTCAGATTGAAAGTAAATTAAGATT
>JXCR01144666.1:234707-246393 GCA_002079205.1 Phalaenopsis hybrid cultivar | reverse complement strand
TCATATATTTTGAAGCATTCACTTTAAAAGCACGTGAAGGATAGGAGTATGAGCATGCTTTATAAATTAGACTTGGATGTTTGCTTAAAGTGGTGGAGATATGGCATGTCCTTTGTTTATCCTATCTTAGGTATGTTGGCAACGATTTGGATAATTAAAGCATCGTTTTGGAGTAATTTCTAGCACTTCTTGCAAGCATGTTGGGATATGAATTATGAAGCTTTTCATTCCTTTTTTTTGTTTTTTTATTTAGCATGAGATATGAGAGAGGTTATTTGGCCTTTCATGCATGTTGGGGTTTCGGTTTTGGCATCCTATGACTTGCTCTTACTTAAAAAGAATGCCTGAGAACTCGTTTTGCTTCTTATACATATGTGGGGTTCGGTTTAGCTCCCCATGCGGCATCACTCCTGTTTAAATATTTGTTGAGATTGTTTCATGCCTGGAATATTTAGATATACAGGTGATTCCTCGGTTTGGAGGCTTGGTTTTGGCTTCCTGTGGCACTCCTTGGTTTGAAATATATGCTATGAGAAAATCTATTTAATTTAGAAAATGTTGTGGCTTGGTCTGAGGGCTTGGTTTTGGCTCGGT
The DNA here is from genome assembly GCA_002079205.1 of Phalaenopsis hybrid cultivar. Lineage (NCBI taxonomy): Eukaryota > Viridiplantae > Streptophyta > Magnoliopsida > Asparagales > Orchidaceae > Phalaenopsis > Phalaenopsis hybrid cultivar. The sequence goes on along the minus strand of JXCR01144666.1, from coordinate 245,799 downwards.
TTGGGACTTTGGTTTTGGCTTGAAATGGCTNATATATATATATATATATATTAAATTAAATATATATTTTCCCAATTTGGTGACTGACAAATGATAAGTGTCCTGATTCAGGTATTGGATTGAAGCTTTCAATTTTAGGAGTTCAAACGAGGGTTTGAAGATAATGACATTGGGGACTGGTTAAGCATGAATGAGTGGTTCTAAGGTAAAATCTTCAACAAGCTTAAATTTTGAGATGGGAGGGGTTTTAAAAAAAGAGGGAGAGGCTGGGTTTTGGCTCTAATAATTGGGTTGACTAAGGTGGCAACTAGTTGGTGGTCAACATGGGTGACCAATAGGGAGCTTCCACATAGGATCAATCAACTTTAGTGGTATTCTAATGAGAATTTTACATGTGGAGAGGGAAGGGCTTAATCGAGTTGGCTACTAGAGTTGCAAGAACCCATAAGTTTGGGAAGAAAATAGGTTGCGCTTGGGAGGGAGGCTTGTGTTAGCATGGGAAAGCTTGGAAGTCCATGAGTGGGGGCTAATGCTTACGCTTAATTTGGGCATGGAAGATGTGGCTTGGGGAGGTATTTAGGAGTCAAATTTGATAGACTTTGAATTATATTGTTAGTTTGAATTTGATAGTAGAATTTGAGGTAGACTTAGGTTGGATTTAATGGTTAATTGGAGTAGTTCTTAAAATTGAATTTAAAATCATTTGGTGATTGTTTGATGACTTGCTTTAATGTGGAGTTTAACTTAATTACTTATGTAATAATTTCAAATGTGAGTGTAATTTAAATAAAATTGATTATGGGATTTTAAAATGTGTTTATGCAGTGTTAAGTAGGTTTAATGATTGAATTCATGCAAAATTTGAAGTGGTTTGATTTGAGTTTGATTTATATTTAAACTATTTTCTTTGGATTTGATCTTGGATTAATTTTTAATTTTATCTTTATTTTTCTCATATGAATTTATTATTATTTATTTACTTATTTTATTTTTATGTATTTTATTAATGATTTATGTATGGATTTAATTTAAGTTCAAATTTACAAATTTTTAATTTTATGTTTAAATTTTGCATTGAATTAATTTTGTTTATATTTATTGAATTTTATTTTGATTTTAATCAAGTTTAATTTCTTTAAAGTTAACTCAATCATGGTTTGAATTCGAAACCAAATTAATATGCTCTCTTCCGTTGAAAAGAATTGTTTAAGGTAGGTCTAGGGCTGTTAACGATCCTATTTCTAGTCTAGTTGGAGTTGGGTCAAGCTTGGATCTGAAAAAAAATGATCCAAAATTTTGGGTTGTAGCTTGGCTCTTTTATTTCATACTGGTCTCGATCCGAGCCAAAATCCAAATAAAATTTCGTGCAATTAACTACAAGCTACATTCATTAAATTTAAAGTCATAACAACACTAGGGTGAGTTGAGGTCTGCTAAAAAATAATTCGATCTGAAGTTTTGGCTCGTAGCTCAGCTCATGTGTTTTGATCCGATCTCCATCTGAGCCAAAATTTGAATAAATCTTCGAGCGATTAATGATCTTCGAGCTAAATTCACAGCCCTAGGTTAGTCCTAAAGGTGCCTAATATTAAGAAGATAACTTTTAAGCTCAATGGGTCACTCATAAGCACATGTAACATTCTATAGGAAGTACACCTTTAATTTTAATGCATTAACTAAGATAACCTCACCACCAAATCATAGTTTAATGATTAAAGTCAAATGTATTTCAAATTAAAGAGAATGAAGATTTAGCTTGTATTTCTAATGTGGGGTCTCAACCATCCACTAGTCCTATAGATTAGCCTCTAAAGATTCTAGGTTCTATATAAATAACACGAAAGAGAGGAATATCTCACAAAATAAGAGGTAAACAAGGGTTCAAGTTATTTATTAATGTCTATGATCAAGCTGAGTCGTTGTTTAACAAATAACTTGTTGAATGCTCTATATTTATATGTTAAATTATTTAAATAAAATTTATTTAGTAAGACTTATATTTTATTATATATTTAACAATAATATATTATAATTTAATATTAATATGTGTACATATTTAATGCAACTTATTATTCTTATTTTAATAAATTGTAAGCATGCATTTATGCTATTTGTTTGTAATTAAATTTGTTAATAAGCTTGTTAAAGGTTAATTTAAAATTTATTTATTTGCTTATTTATTTAAATTTGTAAAATTAATTGTTAATAATTTTTTATAAAAAAATCAAATACTCACTCGAATTTTTTGTATGCTTGCTCGCTTTATATGAAAAATTAAGTATAAATAAAAACAAATTATTTTTATATGAAAAAAATTAATACTAATTCAAAATTTTAGTTTATTCAATTGCTATAAACAAATTAATGCTTATGTGGTAAAAATTTTAGCTTCAACTTATGTTAAGACTGGCATAGGTAGACCAAGAGAGCAAATTGGATGAAAATATGACACTCAATTGGATGCAATGAAGAAAAAAGATTCATGCAGCTGACCTCACTTAGTGGGATAATGACTTCTTGTTGTTGTTGTTGTTGTTGTTGTACTATAAATAAGTTAAATATCGTCATGAAACATATTAAGCAACATGACTCGAGCTCGAATTCGACAAACCAAGTTTAATAATAATGACAAAATTTTAAAGATAACATTTTTTATATATTAGTTTAAATAAATAATAAAAAAATAAAACATTATAAATAGACAAAATCACCATGTCAGCCGACGATTTTGCCATGTCAGCATGTGAAGTCGTCCGCTTACAAGACTGTTTTTATTCACCATAACAACAAGCAAAATCGCTTGGTGAGGTGGCGATTTTATTATAAAAAAATTATGGAGGTTAGTTGGTAGAGTATAAAGGCTGTAGGATCAAAACTTATGGTGTTTTTTTGGGGAGGGAAATTGTTTCTTTAATTATTTTGTAAAGTTATTTAATTTAACAAATAAAGTAAAACTACATAAAATTTAATAAATATTATAATCTCATTTAAATTTTTTTAATAAAATTATTAATTGCTACAAATTTGTATGAATAATTAACATAATTTCAGTNAAAGTAAAACTACATAAAATTTAATAAATATTATAATCTCATTTAAATTTTTTTAATAAAATTATTAATTGCCACAAATTTATATGACTAATTAACATAATTTCAGACATTAAGATTAATTTATATTTAAATGTAAATTTAAATGAAAATTAATAAATTTAAGTTATTTTATTTTTTATTATAATATTGTTATTTTAATTTTTATTAATTTTTTAATTGATATTAAATTATGTATTAAATTTTATATCATTTTAACTTATTTGTTAAATTAATTAATTTAAGATAATAATTAAACAAGTACTACTACAAGGTTTGGCCCACAATCTCAAAATTGAGACACATATATTCTACCAATTAAACTAAATACATTTAGTTATATGATTTTATAATATAATATTAACAATATATATTTAACCTTAATCATCACATCACCCTTTAACCAAGATTTTATCTATTTGAAATATTTTATTTTTTAATGTTTATTTAACATNGATTTTATAATATAATATTAACAATATATATTTAACCTTAATCATCACATCACCCTTTAACCAAGATTTTATTTATTTGAAATATTTTATTTTTTTAATGTTTATTTAACANGTCATAAACCCTATGCACGTATAGGGCTGGACAAGGTTGTTTCTTGTTGCAGAAATGGAGGAGCTACGATGCATGTGCAATCTCACGATCTAGAGGCTGAAAAAGAAGCTTGCAAAGGAGAGCCTGTATGGCAACTGTTGGGATTTTGGTGGTCGCAGGGAGGATGCAGCTGTTGAATGGCTATTAGAAAGGCTGCGACGACTAAGGGCCCANTATTTAACATTATAAATTTAACAAAAATATTATTTTTTAAAATTTGCCAATAATAACTCTCCAACCGATTAGTTAAGGATCTGTTTGAAGCAGCTTGTGTGTTTCATGATAAGTCGGTCGAGTAGCGGTCGCAGGTCAACCACTGCCTAAGGGCCCGTTTGGGGCAGCTTAAATGTGCGGCGGCGCTTTTAAAAACGCCGTCATAGTGTTTGGATATCGCTTTTGGCCTACGTTTTTTGAAACAACTTATTTAAATTACACTGAACGCGATCCGCATTTGTGCTTCATTGTTTACTCTGCTACCCTCAGCGCGCAGCCAACACCAAAGCTTCGAACATACCGCGTCGATCCCGCCGCCGTCGCTCCGCAGGTAACAAAACTAGTTTTCATNATTTAAATGAAAATTAATAAATTTAAGTTATTTTATTTTTTATTATAATATTGTTATTTTAATTTTTATTAAATTTTAATTGATATTAATGTATGTATTAAATTTTATATCATTTTAACTTATTAGTTAAATTAATTAATTTAAGATAATAATTAAAGAAGTACTCTACCTCTCAAACAAAACTACTGCAAGGTTTGGCCCACAATCACAAAATTGAGACACATATATTCTACAAATTAAACTAAATACATTTAGTAATATGATTTTATAATATAATATTAACAATATACATTTAACCGCAATCATCACATCTAGGGGTGTAAACGAACCGAACACAAACGAACAGTGCTCGTGTTCGTGTTCGTGTTCGGTTCGTTTGAAATATAGTTTGTTTGAAATAGACTCGTGTTCGAAATTGTTTGTAAAAGGTATGTTCGTGTTCGGTTCGATTTGTTCGAAATTTGTTCGAATCGTTTGAATATGTTTGAAATGTTTGAAATGTTCGAATTGTTTGAAACGTTTCAAAATTTTCAATTTTTTTATATTTTTTGAATTGTTAAATAGACAAAAATTTAATCATTAATTCTCATACCACATCAAAAATGCCACCATTTTAACTTTTAAAATTGAAATAACTCTAAATAAAATATATAAGAAATTATTAATTAATTCTCAAATTACCAAAAACAATAAATAAAAAACTTCAACAAAAACATCTCTTCATTATTAGTTAAACAAACAATATCTTACATAAAAAGATAATGTTCAAATTGTAAATTCAGTTCAATTCTCAGAGCTCTGTGAATTTGAAATCAAATTTCAAATTGTAAATTCAGTCTGCATTCACTTCTCTCAATCTCCTATACACATGTTTAGTAATTACTACAGCTATAATAAATTCTACTCCACATTGGGATGAAAGACTCAAATGACATCCTCTGGATTAATTCATGGAGCTCAACCATGAATCCATGTTTGCCCAAAAGCTCTATCTGCAAGAAAATGAACAAATCAACTTCAGCTTCAGGCAAATATAAATGCCTAATACATATACAAGTATGTTACGAGAAGTATGAGTCAATGCACCTGATCATATTCTTTGATATTTACAAACTTTCATCAATGTTGTTCAAAACAAAAGAAGTGAAACAGCTTTACTCAATCAAACCATCAATGCATACTCTATGGAAATAAAAGCAAATCCAAACTCATGCAAAGGGTAAATAAGTAGAATATCAATCAAATTTGCATTGATGTAAGCTTAATTATGTTATACCTGCAATTTCTTTTTATGCGTTAATTATTGTAAGCCATTGCAAAACCCTTGCAAACATTATCACAATGAAACTGTTTAGTTTGCAATAATGGAGTGGACTACTATAACTAGAATTTGTGACATCCTAGCAAAAGCCATATCAAGTCACTGTCCACAAAATATGACTAATTGACATTGGAGCAGGACCAAAAGCACAAAGATTTTATGGGAGAATAAATATTGATAATAATCTTCAAAAGAGTGGTATAAAAGGCCGTAGTGGTAGACATGCCAATTTGTTAAAAATAAAGATGTTTCCACAAGGATGATTACAAACTAATAATGTATTCCAAACAGTAAAGATACTAAAAACAGATAGACTTATCAAGAATAATAAATAGAAAGAATTGGAAGCAAGAGCATTTTTTTAATAGAATCAACAAAAAACATCATATCCATTATTAAGAATTGCAATAAGTAAACGAATATATGTTCAAAATCCTCCGCACTCTAATAAAATCATGACAATTAGATTATTTCATCATCTAAAGAAGACAGGAATCATTCTACACCATGTTTAAATAAAGCTTAGCAAATTCCGTCCAGCATAATTTACAGACACACTAATTAATGGATCCCAAGTTGAAAAGGAAAACTAAAACAAATAAGCATACAAAATTTTTTAATTAGCGCACGGAGGATTAAAATAATAGACAATACCTCATCTTTCAATAGAGAAGAAAGTATTGGGATCAAAATCGCTGCATCCTATCAAGAGTCACCAATAGGATTAGTATTATAACAAGAAATAATACCCAAAAACTAAATGGAAGAGTTATTTTATGAGAATAATCTAGTGAGCAAATGTCTCCCAAAAGAATTGAATTCAAGAGAAATAGCCTTCATTCTTGTTTCATACAGACGCTTAACAGTCATAATTAGCTCAGCATCAACTGTTGATTCTTCAGTGATGACTTGCAACACCTGAAGGTAAAATAAGGAACATATGTATTTAAACATTTAATCTAAAAACATCATCTTTATTACCCAAATCCTAGGATGCATAAAAGCTTGAGCATCATGTATACCAGAATAATAAGTGTTTAGCATCCTTCTTGTGGATTGGAAATTATATGCTTTAGCTCGTTTGATGATGCTTCTACATTTCTCAAAAGGATGGGAACATGCCGATGAATGACCTGCATTCAAGATTTTTGAAAAAAATAAATATCAAAATATATAAGGGAAACTTACGCACATGGCACACAATTCTTATGTATTTATATATCTCACATATAAACTTTCATATTTACATAAATAACACTTTGGTGTTTTAAATTTATGCATGAAAAGATGTATTTTACTTTTGAAAAGTGGTAATAGTGCTATTTTTAATAAATAATACCTCATCTTTTGAAAAGGTGTATTTCACCTTTATATAAATTTTTATGCATAAATAATAAAATACCACATATATAAATTTAACTTGAAGCTACTCACCCATGTAAGCTCTTCCAAAGCTTCTACTTCTCTCGTAGCAAAAAAGACTAACTGCATGTATAAATAGATGAAAAATAAAATGAGTTCAACTTTCATAAAATTTTCATAAATATTATTTATAATTAATACTTCCCTGCCAAACTGCAATATGCATAAGTCATTTCCTGCAACACAATTAAAGGCATTAATGATGCACCCAAATAGATTATAGAAATAAAACTAATCAACCTTAATAAGTTTATCCACTAGAAACAGAGCCACCATAGTTATGCTCTTCCTGCAAGGTTGCACCAAATCCAAGCAATCAAATGAACCTTAGCAGAACTGCAAGTTTAGCTTTGAATGTCATTTTCCATTGAATCTTAGCAGAACTACAAAAATGTTAAAATTATAAGATAACTAACAAAAATAGAGAAAGGTTGTCAGTAATCACTAAGAAAACAGGAAAGCCAAAACAAATAAAGCCAGGCGCAAAATTGACATGATGACTTATCTGGTAATTTTGTGTGGTGTTGTGCTAAAGCAAATAAATCCTCCGCCCATCACAACTAGATAGATAATTACAGTTCAAATTTTGGAACAATTAGCAATAATCATCTATCATATATGGGATGCAATAATCAACATATAGGTAAGGGACAACTCTCAGATTCCATCTCAAGAGGATGGACCAACAAAACTAAAGAGTATAAAGTGTATAACATGCCTTACATATCTGATATAAATCAGGTTTTTAAAGTTTGGTGTCCTTATGTGGCAGCATGCATGACACCCAAATAGCTATCCAGGTCTTTGGGGTCTAGGATTTAACCTTTCATGGTATGTTAATAAAAGAGAGTATATACCAGAGAAGTGTCAATTAGAAACCCAGTAAATGTATCTAGCTGATGGCAACCAACTACTACAGATTTACCTATAACGTATAATTCCACATCAGGTTTTAAAAAAGGATTTGAAAAGATTTGCAATAGAATAAACATGCCTAAACCTTCATTAACAGCTTCAGCTTTATTATTATATACACTAGTGATCCAGGAGGATCTTCAGCCAACTGTCTACAAAAACATTCTAGCAATTAAACATCTGGGAGATACAATTAAACTAGGAACAAGAATCAGTTCCTACAAAAACATCATAGACAAATAGCAAGTGTTGCCTACAAAAAATTATTTATGTTCATACCTCAAAATAATAGCAGCCTTCCATGTCTAAACAGGCTGCCAAAAATGCTTAATGGTTGCATACATATCAATTTAAACATCAATACTTAATGCTTAATGACTGCTACAAACTTCTTATGTATTTAAACATCACGTGGTTCCCACATTGAAGAACAAGAACAATTTATAACTTACATATATACCACAAAATTCTTTATGTACCACTGAATTCTTATGCATTTAAAATTCCCTGTTTCAATGTCAATCAAATGATTCATCATCTCCCTCAACAAGGAACAAGAATCAGTTTATAACTTACATATATACCAGTCTGAACGAAGGCAAGCATCATAGACAAATAGCAAGTGCTTCCTAGTAGGAAAATCTGGGAGATACAATTAAACTAGAAACAAGAATCAGTTCCTACAAAAACATCATAGACAAATAGAAAGTGATGTCTACAAAAACATTCTTTATGTTCATACCTCAAAATAATAGCAGCTTTCCATGTTTATACAGGCTGCCAAAAAAGCTTAATGGTTGCATACATACCAATTTAAACATTAATGCTTAATACTTAATGGCTTCCATAAACTTCTTATGTATTTAAACATTACGTGGTTCCCGCATTGAAGAACAAGAACAAAATTCTAAAAAAAAAAATTAAGGAAGATTTACATACATACCCATTAAATTCTTATGCATTTACCCTTCATATGGCTCACCTTGCTTAATGACTGCACAACAAAGTATCATTACCTAAACAAAGGCAAGCCCAAGTGCCCAACAGATACACACAGTAGAGAGAGAGAGAGGGGGAGAGAACCCATGCGGAATTTTTTAAATATCGTCAGCTCAAATTTAAAAATCTCTACAATTACTTGCCCCATTCAGGCTCCAACTTCAGAAAAAAAAAGTAATTGTCCCATGCAGTATTGCAGCAACCATGGCAATAATAAGCCTAGCTGCCATGAAAAAAATAACTGCAAGCCTCAAAATTGTTAAAGAAAAAGTATCCGAGCAACCCTAGTTTAATTGTATCTCTAGTTGAACACAGTACGATAGATAAATGCAAGTGTTTAAAGGTACAATAATAATGTAAATTCTTAGCAATGAAAACTCTTGTATAGAGTAGAAATGGTCAAGCTGACTTCATATATCTGGTAGTTGAATATTAAACTTTTCCTCATTAATGACCTCTTGCTGAAAAGAAATAATGTAAATAAATGTTAGTATCTAGTATTGAGAATAAATAAAATAAACGAGAAAGTAGAAAATAGTATAATTAATGAAAGGATTACCATAAGTGTCTTTGCATTTTTTTTAACAGATCGAAGCCAACTAGAGGCACAAATCAATGCATTAACAATTTTAGTGGATAAGTTACTTCTGTAATCATCTAATACTCTACCACCAGCACTAAAAGTAGATTCTGAGGCAACAGTGGTCATGGGTATTGATATAATATCTCTAGCCATAATTGAAAGTCGGGGATACTTCAATGTATTCATCTTCCACCAATCAATAACATCAAAGTTTTCACTCGAGCACACAAATAATCCCTCCTCAAGGCATATCTGTAAATCAAGTTTCAAAGGTTCCACAGATCCAGAAGCTACAACAACATATTGAAACCCAAACATAACGTCAAACTGACTTGACGAATTCATAGAATCACCAACAATTGAAGAACCCTCATTTGAAACATTAAAATCAACAACATAAACCACATATATTTCCCACAATGCATCTTGACTATTTTAAGATTTTGTTCAACCTCACTACGTGAGTATATTTTTGGGAATGCGTAGCTAATAAATTTGAGTTTCAATCTAGGATCCAAAATTGCTGCAATAAACATTAAAAGATTACATTCCCCCAAATATTTATTGAATTTTATTTGCATACACATAACCATATTTCTCATATATTCATCTTTTGACAATGACTCCTCAATCAAAATCTTCTTAACATGCAAAACTACAGGTAAAAATATATTTGAAGTAGAATATATAGTGTCAGAAATCATCTTTGTAACATTATTGAAAACTGAAAGAAATTTTCTGATTTTCTCATATTTCACTCATTCTGAATCAAGAGACAATCATTTGTAGTTGTTATCTCTAATAACGTAGTGATGAAAAACAGTACGATAGATAAATGCAGACTTCAACATGTTGAAAGTTGAGTTTCATCTAGTAGAAACATTAGTGCATAGTGACCTTGTAGTTGCAACTCCTAATTATTTTGCCACTTCTACAAACTTATGTAATCTTGCAGGAGATTTTTTTAGATACTCAACTGATTCTCTAATATTTTGGATGATTTCATGCACTTCCTTTAGCCCGTCTTGCACCATAATATTGAGAATATGTGCACAACATCTTACATGGAAAAAAAGACCACGAAAGTGCAACTTTCCTCGTGATTCAAAATTCACTTTTAAGGAACTAGCTGCCACATCATTATTGTATTATCTAACAGCTTGAGCAATAGAAAGTGAAAACAAAATCTTAACTAGATTTATTTATCCTCTTTAAAAATAAGAAAAACTGAAATAGAAGGAAAATTCTAATGTAAGTGAAACTTAGAATTTATTAAAACTGAAATCTTAACTAGATTCATAAGGATATTCTGATGTAAGTGAAACTTAGAATTTATTAAAATCAAAAGTGGAATCATATTGTAACAATAACTTATCTTCTAGATAAAAAACATGCAACATAATAAAATAAAGCCAAAATTAATATTTAGACATAAAACTGGAAAAAACTTGCATTATAGCTAAATACAATTGCAATAATTTACTAAACAATTGAGCTTATAACACTAACTTTGATTTAGAACATTCAACCATGTATGGATTAGAATGTTTCAGTATTCAAAATAATCCTCCAAATTATTCCACATAAAAAAA
>JXCR01144666.1:209389-232355 GCA_002079205.1 Phalaenopsis hybrid cultivar | reverse complement strand
GTGGGTGGTATGCAATTACATTCTGCACCCCTAGAGTAAATAGGCATGGTGAGGATATTTTGGTCAGCACATAAATATAAGGTGGGAAACCTGAAATGACACCCGACCTGATGAGGCCGATAGCTTGAAATGGCACCCAACCTGATGACTTTTGACCGGATGGAGCCGGGAGTCTGAAATGAATTTCTACTCAACTTCCGGTCGGACGGGGCCGACAATCTACCATGGCTTCTGGCTAGTAGATCTAGAAGTCCTTGACGATTCTTGCTTGACTTTTGTGGACCGAGCGACCATACGCTAGAGTCTCGAGGGAATAACCTATAGGCTGATATGGTTGGAGAATTGTAATTTGTTTTGTTTGCATGAATTTTGTACTGGTAAACTTTAGGAGGGTTATCGAATTATGTCCGTCTTGGGATTATCTTCCTCTGGGCTTGCAGATGTTGGCNTCGGTTGATTCGTTGGGATTGACTGACGTGTCAGAGCCTTTTGGCTTGACTGAGCTCCGTCTTCGCGAGGCTAAGGTTCTACCAGCTCGAGAAGTTGATCGCCTTCAGTTTCGGGATGCTCAAATAGAAAATTTGGAGAAGAATTAGCCTCGGTGTAGGCTCGTGAAATTGTTCTTCAGGACTAGCTGATATCGCTCTAGACTGAGTTGTCAGTCGTTAGGGAGGAGCTTTTGATCTCTCGTTTGTATTCTGAAATGAATAGAGCGGAAAAAGTTAGGATAGAAGAATAAATATTGTATAAACGGTTGTCCGAGCTGGGATCTCTTAGCTGAGGCCACAACCGATAGTTTTGTAAAATTCTTTCTTTCCGACTAAATGATTGAAACCATGTAAAGAAGATGTAAATATTTTTTTTAGTATATATATATCTATATGTATGCGTGAGTGTGCGCGCGTGCATGCATGCGTGCTAATTTTTTGTTTATCATAATGTGTGTTTGATATGATTCTTTCTTTGTGTTTCGATGTGGCAAAAGTACCCTACCGCTCTTATGTCGTTTTGACTTTTGTTGTATTCTTTAAGTTATGCTAGTCGGTCAGTAAGTTTATCATTTCACTTTCTTTCTTTTCTAAGGATCTCTTCTCCTTTCATTTCTCTGGCTGCTCATGCCTCCCAAATATTTGTCGGAACTCTTTAGCACGAACTCATCTGGAGTACTGTAAGCTGTCTCTGAGAGGCAAATAGAAGCTCTTTAAAAATCATTTGTTTATGGGCCGGATGTAACTATTTGACCAACTGCGAGAACTGAAAGATCTGCGGGCAGTTTTGGAGAGAGTTTGGTCGTGTAGATGGATCAATTTAGATATAAATTGAGGTTGTTGTTCTGTAGTGAGCTTAGGTCTCTGTTTAATAGCTATGTTGTCATCCCTGCACATGTGACACCGAGTTCCATCGCCATAATCATGACCTCATCATCTTTCTCCTATGGGCGGAGATATCGTGGCCTATCAAATTCTCCTCTCATTTTTTTGGGTTCAAGGTGGATTGCGACAGATATACAGTTTTCTCATCCAACTCTAGACTCCAGATAATAGGGGTCGAGAGCAAGGTCAAAAACTGGCAGTCAAAGTTTGTAGTTGCTTTGAATTGGAGAGGCTGGGGGATTTCTATTCGGTACGTTACCAAGGAGGTAAAGAAGTTGAGGACCTGACTGGAGTCTGCCCGGAACTGCGCCGAGATGTTTTAGGAACATGAGTTGCCAGTGTTCTAGATCCTCGATTAGGCGGTTGTTAACGGGCTCTTATTGTCTGAGAATTTTAGTGACATGACCGAGAGCTTATTAAAGGAATTTGCGTAAGGGAGAGAAAGAGGGCGAAGGCGGCAACAACGAAGGTCTCCGAAAAGAAGCCCAAGCTAAAGTTCCTCTAGGGAGGGGCGACCCTATTTCACGATCGAGGTCTCTGGGAGCTTCTGGCGATGTAAGGAACCTTCTTTCATCTTCCCTACTCTTCTTTCTGCTTGTTTCTAACTGTTGGCTCATTGGAGTAGGTGCGGGGACCTCTGAGATGCATCGGGAGACTTTGCTTAGATCACTCGGCTTCCAAGAATCAAATTCTTGGCGAGAGACTTTTCTGAGTGGACCATCCGAGGAGGGAGGAGTTGGTTGTTCCCTCAATCCCTATAAAATAGCCGCTGCGCAATAGTCGTCTCCCTTGTTTATTGCGTCAGATTCATTGCGTCAGATTCAAGGGACAACGAGAGCCCCGAAGTTGAAGCCCAAGTGCAGGTTGATCTCGACCGAAAGGGGAAAAAGCCTGCTACCATAGATCCTGTGCCGCCTTCCTCTTTGTCGTAGAAAAGGGGCTCCCCTTTGAGATGGGTGGGCCTGCTAGTGGGGGAGAGCAATGTATATGGGAGTTCAGGTGGGCGGTATGTTATGGTGGATACTCAGGGGCATTGGTTTACCGACCTTCCACCTAGGGAGTCACTTGAACTTCCCACTTACCTTGCGGAGGTGATTCGATCTAAGAGCTTGGACTCCGTGCTCGTGGGAATGGGCTACGCCAACCTGCATCAGACCTCCAGTTGTACAGTGCTTTGGCTTGGTCAGTTACTCACTACTAGGCGAAGGCCTTTATTCGCAAAGAGTGAAAGAGGAAAGCAACTAGCCAAATGGTCGCCGCGACGACGTAGAAAGAAAGAAAAGATGAGCTGGAGCTTTTGCGACTGTGGAAGAAATTAAAAGACTCGAACGAGGCATGCGAAGTGAAGTCACACGACTATGAGTAGACCATTGCCTCTCTGACAACCAAAATAAGGAACTGGAGAAAAAGGCGGTCGAAATGATTACTAAGTAGGTCATGTGCTGGTGCTTTACAAGCAGATCCATGTGGCCATAGCTACTGAACGCTTCGTAAAAGGAGGGCTGGTTGAACCCAAGTGGGTGGACATAAATAAGTTTGCCACCCCTTTTGTTGATTCTAAGGATGGAGACGACGAGGCAGATCAACTGGGCGGAGATGAAACTAGAAGAGATCATGGGCCTGCAGATGCCTAGGCCTCATTTTCTCTTCTTTATCCTTTCCTTTTCTTTTCCTTTTTTTGAACATATTGGAACCGTCTGGCTATGCTTGACTGGCGGGCGTCCATGTACTTAAAATATAAACTTTGTACACCGTTTTGATCGAAGAAATGGAATGAATATTTCTTGCTTCTTTCATTTAGTTCATTTTGTATTGCCGGTTTTATGGAAGCTTCTTTCTTTGTGTTAGTTAGCAAGTGCCTACATGGCTCTTCAATATGATTCATCTTTTGCCCCCGCGGACTGGTCGCCTCTGGGCAGAGGACCTCACCTGGATGCTGGGGAGTTGTTTGAGTAAGCGTGGTTCGATTGGACAATTTTGGTGGCCTAGCCAATCGTCCTCATTGTTGGATCCAATCGGGTGACTCTGGCGCGACGACAAATTGTTTTTTGATTTTATGCTTAGCTGGGTGGTCTTGGCTCAGAGGCTGACAACCATTAATTTTGAGCAAAGTCGGGGGATCTTCGTGCTGCGACTTGCCGTTCTTTGATTTTATGCTTAGCCGGGCGTTCTTGGCGCCGCAGTTGACGTTCTAGCTCCCCTATTATTTTTGTAGCCTAAAAATCTTTGAACTTTTGACAAAATAGCGTAGAGAATTTAGAATTGTAAAAAATGGGAGAAAAAAGTACTTTTCATTCATTTAAGATCATTGTTTGAAAAGAGACGATAAATTTATGGAAATAATTTTTTGAGGTCATCCCCACTCTAGGACTTAGGAACCTCATTCTTTGCGTGTGTCCTTAGCTTGTACACCCTGTCTGCATAGTGCTCTATTATGTAGGGGCCACTTCATGTTTGGTCTAGCTTTCCGACTGCCTGTCCTCGTGCTGCTGGATCAACTTTTTTCAGCTCTAGGTCTCCCGGAGAAAAATTTTCTCCTAGACATACCGGTTGTAATGCCGGACAACTCTCCTCTTGACTTTTTCCTGTCATAGGGCTGACTTCACTCTAACTTCTTCTGCAACATCTAAAGCGAGCTTCTGCTCCCTCGCTGTTTGCTTCCAACCGCTACCAGGAGGAAACGACGCTGCCCTTTGGGCAGTGGAAATGACTGTAAGATGTCTAGTCCCCAAACGGTGGAAGCCCATGGGCTGTTGATTGGTTGAAGCTTATGGGCTTATTGGCGTTGCAATGGAACATACTTTTGACACAATTCGCACCTCCTAGAAAATGTTTTTGCATTCTTTAGTAACATCAGCTAGAACTATCTCTGCCGCTGAATTTGGCGTGCTAAGGTCTTTCCTCCAGAGTCACTCTTGCACTGCCTAGTATGAATTTCTCGAAGACTATCTTTCGTCTCACTTTCCTTCACGCATCTTAGGTACCATGACGTCTTTGACTTTCGGAAGAGTGTTCCCTCTATCAGCAAATATTGTGTTGCCTTGAATTTAAATCTCCCAAGATTTGTGATCTTCTGTGCAATTTTCCCCATTTTCAAGTGCTTGATGTAGGGTCTATTCACCTTTTTATGTCTCCGCCTCCTACGCCATCGCCTCTGGTTCTTTGGTGACCGACCAGTTGAATATATGCGGTACCCGGTTTCCCAGTAGGATGCATCTAGACAACAAGTCAGCTACCTAGTTTTCTTCTCTGCTGACATGCTCAATCTGGAGCTGCGCAAGTATCCAAATCCCGACCTTGGCTTTGCTAAGGTATTTCATCATCACTTCATCTCTGGCCTAAAACTCCGTGTTTATTTGATTTACTACTTGTTGTGAGTCCGATTTCACAACTAGGAACTGGACGCCCACGTCGTAAGCTAGACACAGTCCGACAATTAAAACTTCGTATTCTGCTTGATTGTTCTTTAACTCGAACTCCAACACCACTGAGTGTTACAAGTGTTCTCTTAAGCGGCTGCTTAAAGCAACCCTTAACCTGCTCCAGTTCTGTTCGAAGTGCCGTCCACATATAGGATCCACTGTTGCGAATCAGTTGAATCTTCTTCACTTGGCTTTTTCAGCTCTGAAAATCTGTCAGGAAGTCTGCGACCGCTTGCGCTTGATAGCTGTTCTGGGGACGTACGTGATTTCAATTTCTCTCAGCTCCACAGTTCATTCGAGTGGCAGGCCAAAGTGTTTTAACCGGGTAAGCACCGAATTCAGCGGGTGATCTGAAATCACCTGGATGAAATGCGTTTGGAAATAGGGTCACAACCTGCGAGCCGACACAATCAAATCAAATGTTAATTTCTCCATAATTGGGTACTTGACTTCTGCTCCCCATAGAACGCAACTAATATAGTAGACCAAGAATTGTTTTCCCGATTCTTCTCTAACCAGCACCGAGCTGATTGCTTTAGCTCCCACTCCCAGTTACAGTGAGAGATCTTCGTTTGTATTCGGGCTTTGGAGATGTGGTGGTGAAGCTAGAGCGTCCTTTAGATTTTTGAAATCTTGTTGACGCTCATCTTCCCACTTGAAACTTTCGGCTTTTCTGAGGGTTTTAAAGAATGCAACGTGTTTGTCACTCGACCTTGAGATGAATCTGCTATGAGCTGCGATTCAACCGATTCACTTTTGAACCTTCCGGGTACTTCTGGGGGCCTACATGTCAATTAGTGTCTGAATTTTGTCTTGGTTCGCATTTATTCCTTATGGAGTTTGGAGATAACTCAGAAACTTGCCGGTTGAGGCTCTAAATATTTCAGAGGGTTTAATTTTATATTATATTTTCTTAAAGTTTGAAAATTTTCTTTTAAATTTTTGTGTTGTTTTGCCATCGGCTTTTCACAAGGAAATCATCTATGCTAACCTCAATATTTTTTTCTTTTTGATTAGCAAAAAATATATCCATTAAATGATGGTACGTTGTCTTAGCANCAATCTGGAGCTGCGCAAGTATCCAAATCCCGACCTTGGCTTTGCTAAGGTATTTCATCATCACTTCATCTCCGACCAGTTGAATATATGCGGTACCCGGTTTCCCAATAGGATGCATCTAGACAACAAGTCAGCTTTCCGACTGCCTGTCCTCGTGCTGCTGGATCAACATTTTTCAGCTCTAGGTAGCCCGGAGAAAAATTTTCTCCTAGACATACTGGATGTAATGCTGGACAACTCTCCTCTTGACTTTTTCTTGTCATAGGGCTGACTTCACTCTAACTTCTTCTGCAACATCTAAAGCGAGCTTCTGCTCCCTCGCTGTTTGCTTCCAACCGCTACCAGGAGGAAACGACGCTGCCCTTTGGGCAGTGGAAATGACTGTAAGATGTCTAGTCCCCAAACGGTGGAAGCCCATGGGCTGTTGATTGGTTGAAGCTTATGGGCTTATTGGCGTTGCAATGGAACATACTTTTGACACAATTCGCACCTCCTAGAAAATGTTTTTGCATTCTTTAGTAACATCAGCTAGAACTATCCCTGCCGCTGGATTTGGCGTGCTAAGGTCTTTCCTCCAGAGTCACCCTTGCACTGCCTAGTATGAATTTCTCGAATACTATCTTTCGTCTCACTTTCCTTCACGCATTTTAGGTACCATGACGTATTTGACTTTCGGATGAGTGTTCCCTCTATCAGCAAATATTTTGTTGCCTTGAATTTAAATCTCCCGAGATTTGTGATCGTTTTTGCAATTTTCCCTGTTTCCAAGTGCTTGATGTAGGGTCTACCCACCTTTTTGTGTCTCCGCCTCCTACGCCATCGCCTCTGGTTCTTCGATGACCGACCAGTTGAATATATGCGGTACCGAGGTACCTAGTTTCCCAGTAGGATGCATCTGGACAGCAAGTCAGCTACCTAGTTTTCTTCTCTGCTGACATGCTCAATCTGGAGCTGCGCAAGTATCCAAATCCCGGCCTTGGCTTTGCTAAGGTATTTTATCATCACTTCATCTCTGGCCTAAAACTTCGTGTTTATATGATTTACTACTTGTTGTGAGTCTGATTTCACAACTAGGAACTATACACCCACCTTGTAAGCTAGACACAGTCCGACAATCAAAACTTCGTATTCCGCTTGATTGTTCGTTACCTCGAACTCCAAAACCACTGAGTGTTACAAGTGTTCTCTTAAGCGGCTGCTTAAAGCAACCCTTAACCTGCTCCAGTTTTGTTCGAAGTGTCGTCCACATATAGGATCCACTGTTGCCAATCAGTTGAATCTTCTTCACTTGGCTTTTTCTGCTTTGAAAATCTGTTAGGAAGTCTGCGACCGATTGCGCTTGATAGCTGTTCTGGGGACGTACGTGATTTCAATTTCTCTCAGCTCCACAGTTCATTTGAGTGGCAGGCCAGAGTGTTTTAACCGCGTAAGCACAGAATTCAACGGTTGATCCGAAATCACCTGGATGAAATGCGTTTGGAAATAGGGTCACAACTTGCGAGCCGACACAATCAAATCAAATGTTAATTTCTCCATAATTGGGTACCTGACTTCTGCTCCCCAGAGAACGCAACTAATATAGTAGACCCAAAATTGTTTTCCCGATTCTTCTCTAACTAGCACCGAGCTGATTGCTTTAGCTCCCACTCCCAGGTATAGTGAGAGATCTTCGTTTGGATTCGGGCTTTGGAGATGTGGTGGGGAAGCTAGAGGGTCCTTTAGATTTTGGAAATCTTGTTGACACTCATCTTCCCACTTGAAACTTTCGGCTTTTCTAAGGGTTTTAAAGAATGCAACGTGTTTGTCACTCGATCTTGAGATGAACCTGCTAAGAGCTGCGATTCGACCGATTCACTTCTGAACCTTCCGGGTACTTCTGGGGGCCGACATGTCAATTAGTGTCTGAATTTTGTCTTGGTTCGCTTTTATTCCTTATGGGATTTGGATATAACTCAGAAACTTGCCGGTTGAGGCTCTAAACATTTCAGAGGGTTCAATTTCATATTATATTTTCTTAGAGTTTGAAAATTTTTTTTTAGATTTTTATGAGTTGTTTTGCCATCAACTTTTCGCAAGCAAATCATCTATGCTAACCTCAATATTTTTTCTTTTTGATTAGCAAAAAATATATCCATTAAATGCTGGTACGTTGTCTTAGCATTTTTAAGCCCAAATGACGTTACATTATAACAAAAAAAACTTCTTCGACAGTAATGAAGGCGGTCTTCTCAGCATCTTCCAAATGCATCTTGATTTGGTGGTAGCCAGAGAAAGCGACTAGCAAGCTCATCACGAAAAGACTCACATCCGCATCAATCAGGGCCTCGATGCTCGGCAGGGGGTAGCAGTCCTTCAGGCAGGCGACATTCAGGCTTGTGAAGTTTACGCACATATGCCACTTCCAGTTCGTCTTCTGGACCATGACGCCGTTCGAGACCCAGGTGAGATACTGCACCTCCCGAATGTATCGTGCTTCCTTCAGCTTGAACATCTCTTTCCTGATGGGCATAACCAATGCAAAAGCCAAGTTCTTGACCTTCTTTATTGGCTGGATGGTGGGGCTCACGTTCAGTCGTCGACTGGTGACATCGACCTGTATCCCTGACATTTCTACAGTGGACTAAGCGAAGACGTCGAGGTGATTCCCATGCATCTGGACCAGTAGCGCCCTGTGTCCTGTATCAAAGTCTTGACTTAGTAAGAAATATTTGTCAGGCTTGTCATCAGTGATAGAGATATCTAGGGTTGCTCGTTGGTCTCGAGACCCCCTTCTCTCCTGTTCTGCAGATCGAGCGGCTCCTGCTCTACGCTCCCCATCGCCCGGAGGTAGCAGACCGTCCAGGTCTCCTCGGACAAGGATCACTTCCCCGTCTCCTGGGAACTTGATCGCGACATGGTAGGTGGACATTATTGCTCTAAAGAGGTTCAACAACCACCACCTCCACTACCAACAACAACGACAAAACCATTATCCCACTAAGTGGAGCCGACACATTAATCCTTCTTCTCCATTGCGTCCTATTTGTTGTCATATTTTTATTTAATTCTAATAAATTAATATCATTTTTTTATACAATATGCCCAAGCCATTCTAGGTCTACCTCCGTTTTTCTTAAAATAAGTCGAATAAAAAACATCTACTCTTTTAATTGGATCATCAAATGTTCGGCGTCTAATGTGACCAAACTATCTAAGACGACCCTCTCTAATTTTGTCAGTTAATGAAGCAGTTCAACAACAGACGACCGAAGATGGAGTTGTAGGTAGGAGGCGAGTTGAGGCCCCTTACGTGACAAACTCCTTTAGCTTTCCGAACCTTTGGAGGTGCCTACATTCCTCCATATTGTGGCCTTGGTCCCAGTGATACTTACAATATTTCCTCGAGTCCTGGAGGAAAGCTCCGACTTTCATTGGTGTTTCTTCTTTGAATTATTCTTATCCTGGATGGCGTCCGCAATCTCTGCCATTGATACCCTCAATGGCGTAGCCCGTAGGCCCTCGAACTCATTGTATGGTTGATTATAACGTTGTGCCGACCTCTCATAGAATTGAGCCGACCGTAAGTCACGGTTCCTTGCTTGCGTTCCCTACTGGTTGTATCGAACATACCCTCTGTTGCCGCAAGAGGATTGACTGTCTTCGTATCGCCGCCTAATGGGCAGTTTGTGGTCCTCCCTTGGCTTCAACCTGCTACTTGAGTGACCCTCTTCTGGGCATGACGTTCTTCCGGTTCTGATTTGGGACTGTTTTCCTTGGCGAGGATATATTTGTTGGCCATTTCCAACAACTCGGCCAAATCCTGGTGTTTGTGTAAGCCGAGGTCGAAACAAAACCTTTCGAACTTCAGCCGCAGTTTCGGGCAGCTTGTGCCATGTCGGCTTAGAGGTCCTTTACTTCCAACATCTCCTTCTGGAATCGAAGGATGTCAGAGCACAGTCTCTCGTTCTTTCCCCACTTCATCTGCAATAGGGTTTGCATGTTCTTACTTGGTGCTCGGGCGCTCCTAAGCTGTGCTAAGAAAATCCTTCAAAAGTCTGGAATGCTGCTAATGACGTCGATCGGAAGTGAGTTAGACCATTTCGGGGCTAATAACCGTAGGGTAGTATAGAATAAACGACACTTAAACACATCCGAAACTTTTAGCAGACATATCACAGATTCAGATTCGAACGAGGTGATGTGGTCTTTGGGATCCGACCATCCTTGATGCGCATCCAATGCTGGGAGCTTTAACTTCTTCGGGGGTTCAGCTCTTGAGATGTGGAGGGAGAAATGATTCTCCGACTGACTTGACACCTCAGTGCGCCCGAATCGCTGCCTCTTCACTTGCGTGGATCTAATGTTATCTTGGTATTGCGAGTCTTCTATCTTGTCAATGTCGTTGTTCAACCTTTTGCCGTTGTGCGGCGGCGCAGCTTCTTGAGGTGCCTGCCCTTGGGGCCCAATCTTCTATTATGGTCACGACAACCCTCATGACCTTCGCAATCTGGCTTGACACCTGATCCAAGGTCTGAGCCCTCATCTCTTGCATCCCTTGCTGCCACGTTTGCTGCTTCTCTTTGGTTACCCTCCTCTCTCTATGATCGCTACTCCTCTCTTCTTGTCATGACATGACTTCACTCTCACCACAATTTTTAGGAAGTTGAATCCAAATATGCCCGGGAGACATGCCTAAAAAATAAAGCACGTCAAAAAGGAAGAGAGAGCAAGGAGTTTAGTAATGAATAGTAAAATTGCTTAACCTTTATTCATGAAATGAACCCCTTATTTATAGGAATAAGGGGTGTGCAATTACATGTTGCACCCCTAGAGTAAATTGGTATGGCGCGGATATTTTGGTTAGCACATAAATATAAGGTCCGTGAACCTTAAATGACACTCAACTTGATGGGGCTGGAAGCTTGAAATGGCACCTGCCTGATGGAGTTGGGAGCCTTTGATAGCTTTCATCAGGAGTTTGAAATATTTTCCGGTCGGACGATCCCGTGAGCCTAAAATAGCTTCTAGCCGGATAAATCCAGAGTCCTTGATAGCTCCTTTTTGGCTTTTGTGGGTCGGGCTGCCATACGCTGGAGTCATGAGGGAATAAACTGTTGCCTGACTTGGTTGGAGAAACACTGCTAATTTTGTTGAGTCTTGTACTGTTGAACTTTAAGAGGGTTGTTGATTTCTGTCCGTTTTGGGATTTTCTTCCTCCCGGTTTGTAGATGTCGGTTGGCTAGACATGAGTTTTTGGGTTGTCCCTGGCTTCCCCCATGGTGCCACATCTTCTTATCTGTCGGTCATCAGATCTCTTTAAGGTTCGNAGAAAGCGACTAGCAAGCTCATCACGAAAAGACTCACATCCGCATCAATCAGGGCCTCGATGCTTGGCAGGGGGTAGTAGTCCTTCGAGCAGGCGACATTCAGGCTCGTGAATTTTACGCACATCCGCCACTTCCCATTCGTCTTCTGGACCATGAAGACGTTTGAGACCCAGGTGAGATACTGCACCTCCCGGGTGTATCATGCTTCCTTCATCTCGAACCTCTCTTCCCTGATGGGCATAACCAATGCAGACGCCAAGTTCTTGACCTTCTTCTTTATCGGCTGGATGGTGGGGCTGACGTTCAGTCGTCGACCGATATCTCTGACATTTCTGCAGTGGACTAAGCGAAGACGTCGTGGTGATTCCTAGGCATCTGGACCAGTAGCGCCCTGTGTCCTGTATCAAAGTCTTAACTTAGTAAGAAATATTTGTCAGGCTTGTCATCGGTGATAGAGATATCTAGGGTTGTCTCGTTGGTCTCGAGAACCCTTCTCTCTTGTTCTGCAGATCGAGCGGCTCCTGCTCTACGCTCCCCATCGCCCGGAGGTAGCAGACCGTCCAGGTCTCCTCGGACAGGGATCACTTTCCCGTCTCCTAGGAATTTGATCGCGACATGGTAGGTGGACACTATTGCTCTGAAGCGGTTCAACAACCACCACCTCCACTACCAACAACAACAAAAAAACCATTATCCCACTAAGTGGAGCCAGCTACATGAATCCTTTTTCTCCATTGCGTCCTATTTGTTGTTATATTTTTATTTAATTCTAATAAATTAAGATCATTTTTTTATACAATATGCCCAAGCCATTCCGGGTCTACCTCTGTTTTTCTTAATATAAGTCGAATCTAAAACATCTACTCTTTTAATTGGATCATCAAATGTTCGGCGTCTAATGTGACCAAACTATCTAAGACGACCCTCTCTAATTTTGTCAGTCACTGAAGCAGTTCAACAACCGACGACCGAAGATGGAGTTGTAGGTAGGAGGCGAGTTGAGGCCCCTGACGTGACAAACTCCTTCAGCTTTCCGAACATTTGGAGGTGCCTACATTCTTCCATATTGTGGCCTTGGTCCTAGTGATACTTACAATATTTCCTCGAGTCCTGGAGGAAAGCTCCGGCTTTCATTGGTGTTTTCTCTTTGAATTATTCTTATCCTAGATGGCGTTTGCAATCTCTTCCATGGATACCCTCAATGGCGTAGCCCGTAGGCCCTCAAACTCATTGTATGGTTGATTATAACGTTGTGCCGACCTCTCATAGAATTGAGCCGACCGCAGGTCACGGTTCCTTGCTTGGGTTCCCTACAGGTTGTATCGAACATACCCTCTGTTGCCCCAAGAGGATTGACCGTCTTCGTATCGCTGCCTAATGGGCGGTCTGTGGTCCTCCCTTGGCTTCAACCTGCTACTCGAGTGACCCTTTTCTGGGCATGACGTTCTTCCAGTTCTGGTTTGGGAATGTTTTCCTTGACGAGGATATATTTGTTGGCCATTTCCAACAACTCGGCCAAATCCTGGGGTTCGTGTAAGCCGAGGTCAAAACAAAACCTTTCGAACTTCAGGCCCAGTCTCGGGCAGCTTATGCCACGTCGGCTTAGAGGTCCTTTACCTCCAGCATCTCCCTCTGGAATCGAAGGATGTAAGAGCACAGTCTCTCGTTCGTTCCCCACTTCATCTGCAATAGGGTTTGCATGTTCTTACTTGGTGCTCAGATGCTCCTAAGCTGTGCTAAGAAAAGCTTTCAAAAGTCCAAAATGCTGCTAATAACGTCGATCGGAAGTGAGTTAGACCATTTCGGGGATAATAACTTTAGGGTAGTATAGAATAAACGACACTTAAACACATCCAAAACTTTCAACAGGCATATCACAGATTCAGATTCGAACAAGGTGATGTGGTCGTTGGGATCTGACCATCCCTGATGCGCATCCAATGCTGGGAGATTTAACTTCTCCTGGGGTTCAGCTCTTGAGATGTGGAGGGAGAAATGATTCTCCGACTGACTTGACACCTCAGTGCGCTCGAATCGCTGCCTCTTCACTTGCGTGGATCTAATGTTGTCTTGGTATTGCGAGTCTTCTATCCTCTCAAGGTCGTTTTTCAACCTTTTATCATTGTGCGACGGCGCAACTTCCTGAGGCGCCTGTCCTTGGGGGGCCCAATCTCCTATTATGGCCGCGACAGCCCTCAGGACCTTTGCAATCTGGCTTGACACTTGATTCAAGGTCCGAGCCCTCATCTCTTGCATCCCTTGTTGCCACGTTTGCTGCTTCTCTTTGGTTACCCTCCTCTCTCTATGACCGCTACTCTTCTCTTCTTGTCATGACATGATTCCACTCTCACCACAATTTTTAAGAAGTTGAATCCAAATATGCCCGGGAGACATGCCTAAAGAATAAAGTACGTCAAAAAGGAAGAGAGAGCAAGGAGTTTAGTAATGAACAGTAAAATTGCTTAACCTTTATTCATGAAATGAACCCCTTATTTATAGGAATAAGGGGTGTGCAATTACATGTTGCACCCCTAGAGTAAATTGGTATGTGGGGATATTTTGGTTAGCACATAAATATAAGGTCCGTGAACCTTAAATGACACTCGGCTTGATGAGGCCGGAAGCTTGAAATGGCACCTGGCTTGATGGAGTTGGGAGCCTGTGGTGGCTTTCATAAGAGTTTGAAATGACTTCCGGTCAGACAATCCCGGGAGCCTAAAATAGCTTCTAGCTGGATAGATCCAGAGTTTGATAGCTCCTTTCAGGCTTTTGTGGGTCGGGCTGCCATACGCTGGAGTCATGAGGGAATAAACTGTTGCCTGACCTGGTTGGAGAAACACTGTTAAATTTGTTGAGTCTTGTACTGTTGAACTTTAAGAGGGTTGTTGATTTCTGTCCGTTTTGGGATTATCTTCCTCCCGGTTTGTAGATGTCGGCTGGCTGGACATGAGTTTTTGGGTTGTCCCTGATTGCCCCCATGGTGCCACATCTTCTCATCTGTCGGTCATCAAATCTCTTTAAGGTTCATGCTGATATATTTTATGTACAATGTGCTTATGTAGATTTTTCTCTTATTTCTTCTTTATTGAAGTTAATGAGGGTCCAGATCAGAGAGGCTATGCAGTTTCTGCTGGCAAATATATTTCAAGAAATTCTCCTGATTTGATTTTACATTATCAGCATCTTTGAAGGAAGTACAATGTCATTTTCTATGAACAATATCAATGTCCGTGCATATTGATTTCCTAGTACGGATTCTTGTAAAACAATGGCTTACCTATACTAATTATGCTTTTGAGTGGCTTGGCTTTACAGAATTGGTTTTCTAAATTTGGATCTTGTGTTTGCTGTTCATTTGTATTCATGTTAAACAGTTTAACATTTAATTTTTTTATAGCTTAGTTTTATCAATTACCTACCTTAGTCTGACATTATCTGATAAATACTTACTAATTTTTGTAGTTGTGATTTGGATGGAAAGTTTGACTGATGGATCTTTTGCAATTGCATATTACGTATAAATTGTGTTCTGATTGCTATCATCAGTAAAAAAAGTTGCATTTAGCATAAGCATAGAACCTGTAAGTCCTTAAATAGCATTAGTTTCTTTTCATAAATAATAATATAGACTGAAATTAATCTTCCCATAGCTGATAGCTCACAACATCTACCTCTCCTTTTCTAAGTATTAGTATGAATAGGTTTTTTGTAGTAATGTGTTTTAAGCGGTCAAATTATGTTTCTACTATCTATGTTTGGCAGTTCTGAGTGGCTGCATAGCGACCCAAGAAGAACAGCTGTTGGGTTAGATTTGGATCTGGAAGCACTTTACTGGTGCTTGGAGAACAATATTAGTAAGATTGGATGTGATGGATACCCCAGGATCTCTCTATTCCATGGTAATGTTCTGCATCCCCACAAGGCTCATCTGGTGAAGCCTAAAGTCCATGATCCTATAGGTGTTGTAGATCTAAGATTCCAAAAGGATTTTATCGAAAGTTCACAATCAACTATAGGTGCTGCCTCTAATGTTCAGGCATGCTCTACCATGGAAGAAGCTTCACTGCCTCCAAGAGATATTATTTGTGCATTTAATTATAGTTGCTGCTGTCTTCAGCAACGGGAAGATTTAGTCAGGTACTTTAAACATGCATTGAGTGCCTTGTCAAAGATGGGTGGCATATTTGTTATGGACTTATATGGTGGAATATCCTCAGAGCGCAAGCTACGGCTTCAGAGGAAATTCCCCAACTTTACAGTAAGTAATTTGGCTCTGTATGGTAAACTAGATTGTATTATTTCCACGAAGAATAGAGAGAATAACCCATTTAAACCTTGAAAAACTTTCAATCGTTAAAAAGGCCATCTGATCACTAATATTGCTGAATGAAGAATATTATTTGCATTAATTTCATGTTTCTAAGGAAGTTCCTACTAGCTATTTCCTCTGTGCAAATGCCATTGCTCAAGCACATTAGTATATAGTCTTCTTTTTTTGAATTTATACAGCCTATTTGAACGCGATTAATTATGATTTCTTGCAGGTCTCCTCTGTACGCATGTTCCTAATAAAGCTACTTTAGATGTAAAATTGGTGTTTAATTAATATGATGAACTTAACCTTCTACATTCTTGTTGATCATCTTTAATAAATTTATACATGTATAACTCAGGAAATCTAAAGCTTGTTCAAATGTATTCTGGAACTGCTTTTTGATTTAGTTCCCCAGCTGGTTGCCTTAATTCGTAGTTCTCTCTGCAGTATATATGGGAACAAGGAGAATTTGACATTATAAGCCGCATGACAAGAATCAGCCTGCATTTTCACCTTGGAAAGCGGTGGAAATTCCGTCATGCATTCTCATATGACTGGCGACTGTAAGTTAATTTTGTTTTCTTTTATGAATGGAATAGTCAGGTACTTAGTCACATTGTAAATTTACTCGTACTTATTTCCATTTCTTGGCTGGAAAATGGGAATTCATAAAGCTGTCCACTTAAAAACGAGATAAGGCTAATAATGTTGATGATGGAGACTCATGTTTATGTAGTTTGGAACAACTGTACTAGGAGGCATTTTCCAATCATTGCGTATGATGCTTTTTGTTGGGAGATAGGTGAAATCTAAATGAAGAAGGAAAAAAAAAATGAAAAGAAAATAAGCACACAAATATTATCCAAGTTCATCTAATTGATAGCTTATTGCCATTGCAGAATTCACTATAGTTTGATTTTGAAGGAAAAACAATCATAATTTCTGTTATACTTTGTGTGGGGGTGCACCACTTCTAATTGAGATAAGGCTAATATTGTTGATGATGGAGACTCATGTTTTTGTAGTTTGAAACAACTGTACTCGGAGGCACTATCCCAATGTTTGCTTATGTTTTTTTTTTTTGTTGGGAGATAGGTGAAATCTATATGAATAAGAAAAACAAAGAAAAGAAAAATAAAAAACACACAAATTTTATCCAAGTCATCTAATTGATAGCTTATTGCCATTGTAGAAACTATAGTCTGATTTTGAAGGAAAAACAATCGTAACTTGTATTATTAATGAAAAAAAAACACTACGATTTGCAACAAAATTCCGAAAACCCCCAATTAAAATAATCGCGATGTACAACAAAATTGCCAAACTACCTATTAAAATGATCGCAAATAATGCCACAAAAGTCATGACTATACCCGTATAACACATTTTCTACATTGGGTAAAACACAGGCTCCCAACCTTGATGACATAGGTTTAGTATCTGTCATTTATAAAACTATTATGATAGTAAAAATATCATATTATTCATTTTAAAGATTTGTAAATTTAGATAGAGTTTTGAGAGAGCTAACGAAACAGAGTCTTTAATTTCTCAAAAGTGACGTTGCGAGTGAAATTACAGTGCACCAGTTGTACAATAATCTTGTTTGATTGGGTTAGATGCCTCATACTTCCATATGTTTGCTTGTGTCTTGTGCTAGCAATGCTCTAGTCAAGCAGATCTTTAAAGCTATATAAAGATGGGTGTAGTACGATACAAAACAACCACCCTCTAGTTTGTGTCACACCATTTTTGGCAGTTATTTTGAGGCCTTATTACCAACATGAGCCCAATGACTTACCATTAGATTTTGATGATGACTAATCTGTGTTGGCTATATATGTGGATGAATGTGCAAAGTGACATTACAGNAAACTATTATGATAGTAAAAAAATCATATTATTCATTTTAAAGATGTGTAAATTTAGATAGAATTTTGAGAGCTAACGAAACAGTCTTTAATTTCTCAAAAGTGACGTTGCGAGTGAAATTACAGTGCACCAGTTGTACAATAATCTTGTTTGATTGGGTTAGATGCCTCGTACTTCCATATGTTTGCTTGTGTCTTGTGCTAGTAATGCTCTAGTCAAGTAGATCTTTAAAAGCTATATAAAGATGGGTGTAGTACGATACAAAACAACCACCCTCTATGTGTCACACCATTTTTGGCAGTTATTTTGAGGCCTTATTACCAACATAAGCCCAATGGCTTGCCATTAGATTTTGATGATGACTAATCTGTGTTGGCTATATATGTGGATGAATGTGCAAAGTGACATTACATCACATCTTTTGTGTTGTATTTATTTTAAAAATTCATTTTATTTTCCATTCAACAACAATTATCAATGACTGCTATTTTAATTCATGATTGAAGACATTTAGAGTAGACAAAAATGCAATCATGTANTCACATCTTTTGTGTTGTATTTATTTTAAAAATTCATTTTATTTTCCATTCAACAACAATTATCAATGACTGTTATTTTAAATCATGATTGAAGACATTTAGTGTAGACAAAAATGCAACTATGCTTCTCTAAATTTATGCATATAAAAATATGTACAAGCCAATATACAAAATTCTCTCATTTGACAATAAAAAAGAGATACAAAATTGAAATAAAAGATATGAAAGTGCAAGTGAAATTTATGTTTTTAATATGTAGTTTCTGACATGCCAATCATATATCTCTAGGTGCAAAATCTTTTTTCAGGTAATGGNAAAGTGCAAGTGAAATTTATGTTTTTAATATGTAGTTTCTGACATGCCAATCATATATCTCTAGGTGCAAAACCTTTTTTCAGGTAATGATTTTGTAATATTAGCAATTTGTAAATAACTAGAAATAACTTCAATATCAACATTATTCTCCCCTTTTAATAATATAAGTAAATTTAACATGTCATAAAAAAGATGGATTAACATGCTAAATATTCTTCTTCCCAAACTTAAATTAAATAGATACATATTTTTTTTATATGAAAATTATTACAAATAAGCATAAAAAAATATGTAATATATACATGACAAACAATTAGAAACAAAAGAGATATTACAAATTTGTCTCTAATATCAAACATTAATACTTTAAACATGTCTAAGGCTACATATATATATATATATATATATATATAGTAAAAAATGTGCGATAGTAACTTATGATACTAAATATAAAAATTTAGTCATTAAATCAAAATTTTATTGCTAGATATATAATTTTTATCATCAAAATCTAATCTTAATTTTAAAAATTCCCAATTAAAGTGATTTTAAACTGATCAAATGAGTTATGAAAATTTCTTTCAAAACATGTGAAATAACCCTTAAGAAAATTTAACTCTACCATTGCCAGTCCCAAGCCCGGATGTGAAAAGTGGAGGGTTGCGTTAGGTAGTTGACAACAAACACAAAACTTGTCGAAAAAATTATGACATGAATCCTAATGATCATTGTGTAAGTGCTAGGGCTTCTCTTGGAAGCGCTGTGCTGTATAGACTAAATACAGTGAAAAATGTGCAAGGGCCGCTACATCGGCGCCCGGACGGATGCATGTAAAGAATTTAGTTCATGAAACTAATAAAATTAATATTATGATATAATCTTGGAATATAGGTGCTCTCAATGGTAAATTAATGAAATTAGTTGATATTATGATTCATAAAAAGATTAAGATCTTATGTATTCAAGAAACTAAGTGGGTTGGAGAAAAGGCCAAGGAGATTGATAACTTAGGTTTTAAACTTTGGTATTTTGGTAAGAGTCGCATTAGAAATGGTGTAGGTGTAAATATAGATTAGAGTTTGAAAGATAATATTGTAAAAATTAATAGAGTTGGAGATATAATTATAGCCCTTAAGATTATCATCGATACTAAGATTTTTAATATTATAAGTGCTTATGCTTCTCAAGTAGGTTTAGATATACAGTCTAGAGATAAACTCTGGAATGACATAGAAGACTTAATATAAATGATACCTCTTGAAGAAAGAGTTTTTATTGGAGGAGATTTAAAAGGACATTTCCGTAGAGTGGTAGAAGATTTCAGAAATATTCATGATGGCTACGGTTTTAGAGTGACTAATGAATAAGATAGAGCTATTTTAGATTTTTTCTTAGCTTATGATTTTTTTATTACTTATACTTTATTCAAGAAAAGAGAACATCTTATTACTTATAAGAATGGATCTAATAAAACATAATTTGATTATTTTCTTATGAGAAGAAGAGATCGTCGAGATTGTAAAGATTGTAAGGTCATTCCAAGTAAGGATTTAAGTACCCAAGTTTGTTTATTTGTTCTAGATTTTAAAATGATGAGCTGTAAAATAAAGAATAATATGACTTATTATCGTAGAATTAGATATGAGAACCTAAAAAATAAATAAAATTATTTTTATGAGTAAAATTCAAGATTTTAAAATTTTGGATGTTTATAATGAAACAAATGCTATGTGGAATAAAGTAACAGTCACTATTAAACAAGTAGCAAAAGATGGAGAATCAAAAGAAAAGTTTCTTTAAATAAAAATAGTTGGTGGTAGAATAATAATGTGCAAGAAAAGATAAAATATAAGAAATTATGTTTTTAAAATTGGTTTACATTAGAGAAGTAGAAAAAATATCAAATGGTCCGTTAGGGAGTTTAAAAGAACAATCTGTGACGCTAAAAATTATTCTTTTAATGATCTCTATAATAGATTAGATACTAGGGAGAGTGAAAATTATATGTATAATCTAGCCTAACAAAGAGAAAAGAAAAGTAAAAATTTAACTCAAGTGTATTAAAGATGAAAATCAAAAAGTGTTTTTCTTAAAAAAGATATTCAATATAGGTGGGTGAGTTATTTTGATAAACTTTTTAATGAAGTTTCTGAAATTACGATCGATCTTAGTGATCTTAATATCGTTAATAATAATAAAAATTTTTGTTTTTACCGTCGCATTAGTAAAAAAGAAGTTGAGGAGGCTTTAAAGAAAACAAAGTGTGGAAAGTCTGTAGACCTGATGATATCCCAATTGAAGTATGAAAATATTTAGGAGATTTGGGAGTTTCTTGGCTTATAAACTCTTTAATATTATTTAAAAACTAACAAGATGCATGAGGAGTGTAGGAAGAGTATTTTGGTCCCCATTTTTAAGATTAAAGGGGATGCAAAAGAGTGTGCAGATTATAAAGGAATTAAGTTGATGTGTCATACTTTAAAATTATGGGAGAGGATAATTGATCATAGGTTAAGGCGTATTACAAAGGTTTCTCATAATCAAAGGTCAAGCAGTGGCAAATGTATAATTTTCAACATCATGACCCTCTATCTTCTGTAAATAGAGGTCCAATGCATGTAAAAAAGGCTTTTGACTCCTTTCTAGACCCATACTCTGTAAGGAGATTTCTCTCATATTCTCTTTTGTAACTCTTTAACTACAAAATATAATATGGGTCATAGAGCCCGTGAATACCCCAGTTTACCCCTATGGGGCAAGTCTATGTGTGTTTTTTTATTTCTTAATCTTTCTCTCTCTACTTCTCTCTCTAGGTTCCTACCTCTTCGATCCTTTGGCATGCCTCTCATGACAAATCTGGATTCAACATCGTAAAAGACATGTTGAGCGCGGAGACAGGGAGCATGATAAGGAGTTCATGCAACAAATATGAAGCTTGAAACACCATTTTTGTCGTCTTTCTAGAGACTTTGACGAAGAGGCGAGTACCTCTAAACTGTTGTCTTGCTCCTGAAGTTGAAACGAGTCGACCGACCGTATTAGCGCATTGTTTGACTTGACCCAGGCGACCGACATCTTGTTCACCACATCAGGGTGTATTATTTCAAAAACTTTAATGTTATGTTGAATGTTTCTAATGTCCTCCCAGGTCCAATTGACACATGAGGAACTAGAGTATGAAAAAACGCGTCGACAACGACCCCAAAGAGGTTCAATTAGCAGAATATTCCNAGTTCCTACTAGCTATTTCCTCTGTGCAAATGCCATTGCTCAAGCACATTAGTATATAGTCTTTTTTTTTTTTGAAATTTATACAGCCTATTTGAACGTGATTAATTATGATTTCTTGCAGGTCTCGTCTGTACGCATGTTTCTGATAAAGCTACTTTACATGTAAAATTGGTGTTTAATTAATATGATGAACTTAACCTTCTACATTCTTGTTGATCATCTTTAATAAATTTATACATGTATAACTCAGGAAATCTAAAGCTTGTTCAAATGTATTCTGGAACTGCTTTTTGATTTAGTTCCCCAGCTGGTTGCCTTAATTCGTAGTTCTCTCTGCAGTATATATGGGAACAAGGAGAATTTGACATTATAAGCCGCATGACAAGAATCAGCCTGCATTTTCACCTTGGAAAGCGGTGGAAATTCCGTCATGCATTCTCATATGACTGGCGACTGTAAGTTAATTTTGTTTTCTTTTATGAATGGAATAGTCAGGTACTTGGTCACATTGTACTTGGTCACATTGTATATTTACTCATACTTATTTCCATGTCTTGGCTGGAAAATGGGAATTCATAAAGCTGTCCACTTAAAAATGAGATAAGGCTAATAATGTTGATGATGGAGACTCATGTTTATGTAGTTTGGAACAACTGTACTAGGAGGCATTTTCCAATCATTGCGTATGATGCTTTTTGTTGGGAGATAGGTGAAATCTAAATGAAGAAGAAAAAAAAAAATGAAAAGAAAATAAGCACACAAATATCATCCCAGTTCATCTAATTGATAGCTTATTGCCATTGCAGAATTCACTATAGTTTGATTTTGAAGGAAAAACAATCATAATTTCTGTTATACTTTGTGTGGGGGTGCACCACTTCTAATTGAGATAAGGCTAATATTGTTGATGATGGAGGCTCATGTTTATGTAGTTTGAAACAACTGTATGAGGAGGCACTATCCCAATCTTTGCTTATGCTTTTTTTTTTGTTGGGAGATAGGTGAAATCTATATGAATAAGAAAAACAAAGAAAAGAAAAATAAAAAACACACAAATTTTATCCAAGTCATCTAATTGATAGCTTATTGCCATTGTAGAAACTATAGTCTGATTTTGAAGGAAAAACTATCGTAACTTGTATTATTAATGAAAAAAAAACACTACGATGTGCAACAAAATTCCGAAACCCCTAATTAAAATGATCGCGATGTACAACAAAATTGCCAAACTACCTATTAAAATGATCGCAAATAATGCCACAAAAGTCATGACTATACCCGTATAACACATTTTCTACATTGGGTAAAACACAGGCTCCCAACCTTGATGACATGGGTTTAGTATCTGTCATTTATAAAACTATTATGATAGTAAAAAAATCATATTATTCATTTTAAAGATGTGTAAATTTAGATAGAATTTTGAGAGCTAACGAAACAGTCTTTAATTTCTCAAAAGTGACGTTGCGAGTGAAATTACAGTGCACCAGTTGTACAATAATCTTGTTTGATTGGGTTAGATGCCTCGTACTTC
>JXCR01144666.1:185909-197493 GCA_002079205.1 Phalaenopsis hybrid cultivar | reverse complement strand
AAATACGCCCTCCTTTCCGACTCCTAACCTCCGGTAGTAGCAATGAGTCAGATGATCCTTCGACCCATCAATTCGTGGCAATGGCAATGAGAATGATTCTTCACCATCGGTTGTTTAAAAGATTTAGATCCCTAAAGCCTGGTTCTTTCGGCCGGCTCTTTGGTGTCAGATGTCTTCCTCTCATCTCCTCACCTTTTCTCAATCGGCCGGTCTTCCTCGTCAGCTCCCTTCTTTAAGATTGAACGATAACTTTCAGGTTTTTTCTTCCTCTCGTCCCCAAAGCCATCGCAGCAAGAAGCCCTAATTAGCGCTTCTTCGCTCACTGGTCTCTTGGAGCTTGACATCCCCATTCATAAGTATAAACGACTTAAGAGCAGAAATTTTGGGAAAAGGAGAGAGAAAATTGTTAATCATGTCCTATTTATAAGGAAAACGACACTGAAATAAAAAATAAAAAAAACAATGATGGGCAATATTTATTATGCTTTAAGTAAACGATTATGTTATCTAATTCTCTTATTACTGTGGCACTTATCACTTTCAAAGAAAAGAATTGGTGATATAATTATGTACATCAAAAATATGACTACACGAATCTCAAGAAGATCCAACGGATCGCACGAGAAAAGAAGCAGAACTGGAAATATTCATCATAACATGAATCAGCCGAATCTTGAGCTGAACGAACGAAAGTTTGACTGAACCAAAGAACACAGCGCTACTCAACCTGTGTCTGGCATTAGAAAGAACAACAGATTCCCAGAAAGAATTCCTTTTAATAGGCTCATCAGTCAAAAGAATGTTGTCTATCTAATTACGTTAATGTGCATCTGTCTAATGGAACNAAAAATACTCTCGACAATAGTGGTCTTACTTACATATAAGTGATAAGTAGTGAAAATAAGTACATCAAAGGATGCAGTTATCTCAATTAGGGACATCTCATCGTCTCCGGAACCTATATCGAACCAAATGAGAGAGGGTGAATCCCTCATATTCCCAAATGGACGACAACCCGTCGACGAATTAGGCCTTGAAAATAATTTGGTCAAATCAACAAGAATATCCCCTTGCTTCAAAGCTCACCGGGCCATAAGGGCAGATGGTGAATCTCCATATCCCAAACAGACGCCGACCTATCGACAATTACGACCATCGGGACGAATTCAACTAAGTCACAAAGGGCAACTGGCTTAAAAAATGATAGACAGAGAAATCGTACTCCGATTTGGATAGCTGGATCAGGGCTCTATGGGTCCGTTATCTCAAGCTATTAAGAATCTAAGTCTACGTGGTCGTGAAGATAGTTGACCCAACCCGACCAGAAGTTCATTATCAGCTATCCATGAATTGCGTCGCCCATGGAGACCTTGGTAGCTCTGAGAATAAGAGAAAGAAACTCTATTCCCTATGACCCTATAAAGGTGGAGCTCAAACATGTGTGACAAGGAAGTCACTGGAAATGAAAGGAAAAGAGAGATCCGACTACATAGCCAAAACACTCTTACAAAAGAGTTACACCCTATATGGGTTAAGGAAGCCTCGAACACCCTAGGTGTGCTAGACAACCTCTTAGGTACAAATCATATGCTGGGTTAGGCAGGTTGAAGAAGGACTGGGGCTTCTCTTCGAGATATGCAAATATGATGCAGTTATTTTGAGTAGTCTTAATGTCGAGGCCCTATTAATCTAACTTGGGTCATGGCTATGCAATGCAAATTATTTTAAAATCGACTCAAAGGTCTTGCAGAAAAGTAAAAGTACTTGTTTTAAATAGTTGTAATATTTTAATTCCAAATTTTAATTCATCTCAATCTCTTATTAGTAANTCGTCAGCTCCCTTCTTTAAGATTGAACGATAACTTTCAGGTTTTTTCTTCCTCTCGTCCCCAAAGCCATCGAAGCAAGAAGCCCAAAAGCCCTAATTAGCGCTTCTTCGCTCACTGGTCTCTTGGAGCTTGACATCCCCATTCATAAGTATAAACGACTTAAGAGCAGAAATTTTGGGAAAAGGAGAGAGAAAATTGTTAATCATGTCCTATTTATAAGGAAAACGACACTGAAATAAAAAATAAAAAAAAACAATGATGGGCAATATTTATTATGCTTTAAGTAAACGATTATGTTATCTAATTCTCTTATTACTGTGGCACTTATCACTTTCAAAGAAAAGAATTGGTGATATAATTATGTACATCAAAAATATGACTACACGAATCTCAAGAAGATCCAACGGATCGCACGAGAAAAGAAGCAGAACTGGAAATATTCATCATAGCATGAGTCAGCCGAATCTTAAGTTGAACGAACGAAAGTTTGACTGAACCAAAGAACACAGCGCTACTCAACCTGTGTCTGGCATTAGAAAGAACAACAGCTTCCCAGAAAGAATTCCTTTTAATAGGCTCATCAGTCAAAGGAATGTTGTCTATCTAATTACGTTAATGTGTCATCTGTCTAATGGAATGATCCTTCCCAAGAACAATGAGCCTTTGCATCAGAGAAGCGACTATAAGTCATTCAATCGCCGGATCAACTCTTGGCCGACCGAATGAACAAAAAGTGATAATACCAAACTTTTACAAACACGAAACGGTATCAAATACAGTTACAAAAATGGAACGATGCCAACAAAGATTACAAGGTCAAAGTATGACTAATTTAGTTACAAATATATAAAGATGTAATGGTTCATAATGACTCTAACGTTCCCATTAAAGAATGGACTATTATGTAATTTACTATACCCTTCCTATGACTTATAAATAAGAATGTCATTTTCATGAAAAGCAGACTATCGATAAATTCCTAGAGATTTAATTTTACTCGGGTCTCATTTTTCTACTCTCTTTTCTCAACCAATGCTCTATTCATTAGACATGATCCACAAGAAATTTTGGGATTCAACACTTTGTTACCGTCTCGAAGAGTTTAAGTTAAATCCAGCTCGTAAATCCTGCAACCAAGCAGCTCCTATTTACCCCAAAATNCAGACGCCGACCTATCGACAATTACGACCATCGGGACGAATTCAACTAAGTCACAAAGGGCAACTGGCTTAACAAATGATAGGCAGAGAGATCGTACTCCGATTTGGATAGCTGGATCAGGGCTCTATGGGTCCGTTATTTCAAGCTATTAAGAATCTAAGTCTACGTGGTCATGAAGATAGTTGACCCAACCCGACCCGAAGTTCATTATCAGCTATCCATGAATTGCGTCGTCCATGGAGACCTTGGTAGCTCTGAGAATAAGAGAAAGAAACTCTATTCCCTATGACCCTATAAAGGTGGAGCTCAAAGATGTGTGACAAGGAAGTCGCTGGAAATGAAAGGAAAAGCGAGATCTGACTACATAGCCAAAACACTCTTACAAAAGAGTTACACCCTATATGGGTTAAGGAAGCCTCGAACACCTTAGGTGTGCTAGACAACCACTTAGGTACAAATCATATGCTGGGTTAGGCAGGTTGAAGAAGGACTGGAGCTTCTCTTCGAGATATGCAAATATGATGCAGTTATTTTGAGTAGTCTTAATGTCGAGGCCCTATTAATCTAACTTGGGTCATGGCTATGCAATGCAAATTATTTTAAAATCGACTCAAAGGTCTTGCAGAAAAGTAAAAGTACTTGTTTTTAAATAGTTGTAATATTTTAATTCTAAATTTTAATTCATCTCAATCTCTTATTAGTATNATTAAAAGTCTATGCATAAAGATTGAAGGAATGATTCCTTTAATATCAACTAATGTATATTCAAAGGCTTTCTTATGATATTTTAATGTATCCAATAACTTTCATTCTTGTTCATCTATCAAATCTGAGGATATAATAATATGTAATGTAGATGAGTTCCCCAAAAATGCATACTTTAAATGAGTAGGTAGAACTTTCATCTCAAGTTCAGGAGATTTTTCAATAGAATCTATCAAATGTTTACTATCTTCAGTAATATCTAAAATTTCAAATTCTTCCTGAACAAATTTTAACTCATCAGTGTTTTTCTCTTTTGATTCACTTACAAAATCCTTTTCAATTTTTAATGTTTTTTGTACCAAAGTTACTTCATCTTTTTGATCTGATATGACTTCACATCTTTCTTGAAAATTATTAACAATCATTTAGCAAATTATATCCACTAAGTAACATTTACCATCTTATCCTTTATCAGGATATTTCATTGATTTATGCACATTAAAAGTCACTTCCTGATCATTAACTCTCATGATTAATTATCTTTTTGCACATCTATCATTGCACGTTCAACAACTAGGAAAGGTCTCTCTAAAACAATAGGAATTTCTTTATCTTCTTCCATATCTAACATAATGAAATCAACAGGGAAGATAAATTTATCGACGTTAACTAACACATCTTCTATAACCCCTTTAGAATAAGTGATAGATCGATTAGCTAGTTGTAGGGTTACAATAGTGGGAGAGATACCTCCTAAATCCACTCTTCTAAATATAATAATGGCATGAGATTAAAGTTTTCTCCTAAAATCACATAAAGCTTTTCCAAATAAAATTATCCAATTACACATGGTATAGTGAAACTGTTAGGGTCTTTGAGTTTTTGAGGAAGCTTTTTCTGAATTATTGCACTGCACTCTTCATTAAGTGCAACTGTCTCATAATCTTCAAAATTCCTATTTTTATGTAAAATTTCTTTCATAAATTTACATAACTTGGCATTTGTTCCAGAACTTCTACAAAAGGAATATTAATTGTAAGATTTTTAAATAATATCTCAATAAATCTTGAAATTTTTTTATCAAGTTTTTACTGTCTAAGTCTTTGAAAAAAAGGAGATGGTGGTTTGTCTTCATTCTTCTTAATTGGAGAAACAAGTTTTTTCACTTTCTTAGGAATACTTTGTCAGGATTTTTAGTTTCTTTATCTTTTTCCCTCAACTTTGATTTATTGCTAAAAACCAACACTCAATTCCTTCCCACTTCTTAGTTGGACAGCTTTAACTTGCTCTTGCTCATTTTTTTTATATTTAGGGTTGATCTCAACATTACTAGGAAGCGTTCGCTGAGGCCTATTGCTAATCATGTTAGCAATTTGTCTCAATTGATTATTAGGTTTCTTATAACAGCACTCTGACTCTGTAATTGATTACCCATTTGTAACACCACTTCTTCTAAAGACAACTGCTTCTCCTTAACTTGGTGATTACTATTAAATCTAGGAGGATAAGTTGGTCTAAAGTTAGAATTACTCTGATTATTCCAGTTTCTCAAAAGGTTTATTTGATTGTTCCCCCATTGTTGACTTTCACCACTATAATTGTTATTCTAGTTAAAGTTTTGATGGTTTTTCCAACCTGGGTTATAATAATTAGAATTTGAGTTATTGGGTCCATTAATAANGCTCATTTCTTTTATATTTAGGGTTGATCTCAACATTACTAGGAAGCGTTCGCTGAGGCCTATTGCTAATCACGTTAGCAATTTGTCTCAATTGATTCTTTATGTTTCTTATAACAGCACTCTGACTCTGTAATTGATTACCCATTTGTAACACCACTTCTTCTAAAGACAACTGCTTCTCCTTAACTTGGTGATTACTATTAAATCTAGGAGGATAAGTTGGTCTAAAGTTAGAATTACTCTGATTATTCCAGTTTCTCAAAAGGTTTATTTGATTGTTCCCCCATTGTTGACTTTCACCACTATAATTGTTATTCTAGTTAAAGTTTGGATGGTTTTTCCTTCCTGGGTTATAATAATTAGAATTTGAGTTATTGGGTCCATTAATAGCATTTATGGCTTCAAATGAAGTTTGAGAATCAAGCATTTGTGATAATGAATTTTCTACAATTAAATGAGGTGTTTGAGAAAAATTCATTCCAATTTAGTCAATATTCCTAAATAATGCAGCAACTTATGAAACTACCATTGAAATAACATATTTATTATGAATACTCACTACTTTCTTAGGATTTACCCTTTTCGAAGGCCATTAAAAATTATTTGTAGTCATTTCTTCAAATAAAGTGGAGGCTTCATCAAATGATTTAGACATTAATGAACCTCCAGCAGCAGCATCTATGATTGATCTAAGGGATCAAACTAACCCATTATAAAATTTTTTGAATAATTAATCAGTCTGGTTTAATTACACACTAGAGTGATTTCAAAAAGTGATGAGAAAAAGATTATTGATCGCATGTTTGATTTAAGGGCCAAAGGTCGATCTGGATTATTGAAGAAGAAGACATATTCAAAACCACAAAAATGAATGTAAGGAAAAGGCAGAATAATCATCTGGTGTGGTTGTTGTTACATTTTTGCAAAGGATAGGCAAAGGAACCCCCTCGNATTAAATGAGGTGTTTGAGAAAAATTCATTCCAATTTAGTCAATATTCCTAAATAATGCAGCAACTTATGAAGCTACCATTGAAATAACATCTTTATTATGAATACTCACTACTTTCTTAGGATTTACCCTTTCCGAAGGCCATTAAAAATTATTTGTAGTCATTTCTTCAAATAAAGTAGAGGCTTCATCAAATGATTTAGACATTAATGAACCTCCAGCAGCAGCATCTATGATTGATCTAAGGGATCAAACTAACCCATTATAAAATTTTTTGAATAATTAACCAGTCTGGTTTAATTACACACTAGAGTAATTTCAAAATGTGATGAGAAAAAGATTATTGACCGCATGTTTGATTTAAGGGCCAAAGGTAGATCTGGATTATTGAAGAAGAAGACATATTCAAAACCACAGAAACGGATGTAAGGAAAAGGCAGAATAATCATTTGGTGTGGTTGTTGTTACATTTTTGCAAAGGATAGGCAAAGGAACCCCCTCGGGAATTTTGAGAAATGACGGGGTGGATCTCATGCCATCCATGATAAAGAAAATGATTAAAAGAATGGTGGAATGACATATATTGCCAGTGGATTGTATTTTGAATAGTTGCATCATTAACATTTATGAAGAAGGAAATTGCATTCCTCCCCACATTGACCACCATGATTTTGTCAGACCGTTTTGCAAACTTTTATTTATGAGTAAGAGTAAAATTTTGTTTGGGAAGGAGATACAGATTGTCGGGCCCGGGGAGTTTCGAGAACTTGTAGGGATTCCTCTGCTGTTAGGTTCAGTACTGGTTTTTAAAGGGAATGGAGCTTTGGCTAAGCACAACTTCCCCAGAGTCCCACACAGAAGAGTTTCAGTCACTTTACAAAGGATGGATTATAACAAGGTGTCGTATGGATATCGACCCGACCCGGGCATGGAGGGGCTTCAACCATTAGAGCTGTGAGATAGCTGTACCTCTAAGTATACACAAGGAGACTTTAGTTTCGAAGTGTGGCTTAGGAGGTTAGCTTGATCTCGAAATGAGCTCAGAAGACGAGTGAACTTTTCTTCCTTTGTACTGTATCAGAGCAAACAACATATGATATACTAGATTCTAGTTTTCACATAGATGTACTTCTGATGTTTTGGGATTCCTTTCAGTAAATGATCAGTTGTACTACATGCTTGAAGTAGAATCAACAAAGCTTACTTTGTATTTTAGCATAT
The DNA here is from genome assembly GCA_002079205.1 of Phalaenopsis hybrid cultivar. Taxonomy (NCBI): domain Eukaryota; kingdom Viridiplantae; phylum Streptophyta; class Magnoliopsida; order Asparagales; family Orchidaceae; genus Phalaenopsis; species Phalaenopsis hybrid cultivar. The sequence goes on along the minus strand of JXCR01144666.1, from coordinate 189,946 downwards.
GTTGTTGAATTGCTTTGTTTGTGCGATTGATAAGAAATCACAGGACCAAATGTTGGTCCTAAACTATAACAAACAAAAAATAAAAAGAAAATATGATAATGATTGAAAATTAAAATTCAAAATCAAAAGAGAAATAAGAAAAAAGAGCATCAGTTTTTGAAAAATACTCTAATAATAAGAGAAAATGACAAAAATGATAAATGAATTCACTTGAAACTCCATACTCTTCGTGACACAAATTCCACATTCTTCACACAATATTCCACAACTCTCACTCTCACAAGGTTTCATACTCTACTCAAGATTCCATGAATTTTCACCCTCTATTCACAAGTTCTCTGCACTCACAATGCTCTCGGGGTCAGTACCTAAGTTCTGGTTCCCATTCTTTCCGAGGTCGGCACCTAAATTTTGATTCTCTTTCCTAGTTTGGTACCTAAATTCCAATTCCTATCTTAGGGTTAGTACCTAAATTCTGATTACCATCCTTTCCAAGGTTGATACCTAAATTTCAATCCTCATTATGGGGTTGGTACCTAAATTTCAATTCTCATCTCGGGGTCAACACCTAAGCTTTGATTCTCATCCTTTATGAGGTCGGTACCTAAATTTTGATTCTCATTCCGGGTTGGTACCTGAATTCCAATTTTCAACTCAGGGTTAGAACCTAAATTCTGATTCCCATCCTTTTTGAGGTCGGTACAAAAATTTTGATTCTTATTCTGGGGTTGGTAACTAAATTTCTATTCTCATCTCAGGGTCAGTAGCTACATTCTAATTCTCTCTGTTTCCTCTTGGATTGGTTATGAGTCCCTGAGCTTTCTTTCCCAATGTAGAAAATTTAAATCCTCGGGGCCAGTACATAAATTCTGACTCCCATCCTGGGATTAGTATCTAAATTATGATTCCCTTCCCTTTGAGATCGGTGTGAGACTCCCTTAAATGGAGCAAGACATTTGACTCTATTCTCAGCACTCAAGGCAGGTGTGAGACCCCCTTAAATGGAGCAAGGCATCCTAGTCCTCTTCTCAACACTCTGAGATAGGTATGAGACCACCTTAAATGGAGCAAGGCATCTGATTCANAAACTAAATTTTAAATGAACCAAACACGAACACAAGCTTTGTTCGTTCGTGTTCGGTTCGTTTACACCCCTAAATGGCTTGATGCACGAAAGTACACGAAGTCGTGGATCAGCCGCTCACCGGGTTGGAGTGGTTTTTGTTCGGGTCGTATGTCGTATTCGGTTGGGAGAGTGAACTCGCAAAATAGGCTTCCTACTTCATTTGGCAAAATTAATGAAAGTTATTACTTATTAGGGAAGGATTGAATCATATGTGAGTGTGGAGGGTCTGTATGGGGCTGTTGTGGCTTATCAACAAGCTGCTCCAGGAGGCCGCTGCATGAATGTTGTTGTGATAAGCTTGTTGTTTGTTTGTTTTTTGTGGTTTGAAAACAACTGTGCGACAGCTATTTCTGATCAAATGATCATTTTATCCAAGTATAATATTGTTGTTTGTAACTTAATTGTGATAGTCATATATTTGATGTTTCAGAAGTAAAAATTCACTTCATAACAGTACAAAAATCCATATAAATACCCCACTTAAAAGTGAGTATCAAGATTGCTAGAAAAGGAAAAAAATATATTAAAACTACAATTAGTTTAGTTAACTTAGCTCTTTTAACTGTATTTCATTTAGCACACATTAAATTTACTTTATATTTGATTAACTTAATTTTTATAGTTTGAATATTGTGTTTGACATTATAGCCATAAGAATTCCAACTCACTGTGGAATCGATACTTAGAACTCAATTAGAGCCCTTTATTACTTGAGAGATACGTATATTTTCATTATCTTTATGGGTTTGGTAGCTTAAAAAATTTTAAAGATAAAATTATTTTACTTAATTTATTTTTATTGGGATTGAACTACATATTTATTATTAGTGCTAGCTAACCGCAATCACCCATGAACTATCTGAAATTCGATAAATAAATTCTGCGTCCAACCACATTAAAACCTCTTTCTTAACAACCTCTTTCATTATAGGATTTAATCTTCTTTGTAGATCATTTCTAGGTTTATGACTATATTCAATTAAAAGTCTATGCATAAAGATTGAAGGAATGATTCCTTTAATATCAACTAATGTATATTCAGAGGCTTTCTTATGATATTTTAATGTATCCAATAACTTTCATTCTTGTTCATCTATCAAATCTGAGGATATAATAATATGTAATGTAGATGAGTTCCCCAAAAATGCATACTTTAAATGAGTAGGTAGAACTTTCATCTCAAGTTCAGGAGATTTTCAATAGAATCTATCAAATGTTTACTATCTTCAGTAATATCCAAAATTTCAAATTCTTCCTAAACAAATTTTGACTCATCAGTGTTTTTCTCTTTTGATTCACTTACAAAATCCTTTTCAATTTTTAATGTTTTTTGTACCAAAGTTACTTCATCTTTTTGATCTGATATGACTTCACATCTTTCTTGAAAATTATTAACAATCATTTAGCAAATTATATCCACTAAGTAACATTTACCATCTTATCCTTTATCAGGATATTACATTGATTTATGCACATTAAAAGTCACTTTCTGATCATTAACTCTCATGATTAATTATCTTTTTGCACATCTATCATTGCACGTTCAACAGNAATTATTAACAATCATTTAGCAAATTATATCCACTAAGTAACATTTACCATCTTATCCTTTATCAGGATATTTCATTGATTTATGCACATTAAAAGTCACTTCCTGATCATTAACTCTCATGATTAATTATCTTTTTGCACATCTATCATTGCACGTTCAACAACTAGGAAAGGTCTCTCTAAAACAATAGGAATTTCTTTATCTTCTTCCATATCTAACATAATGAAATCAACAGGGAAGATAAATTTATCGACGTTAACTAACACATCTTCTATAACCCCTTTAGAATAAGTGATAGATCGATTAGCTAGTTGTAGGGTTACAATAGTGGGAGAGATACCTCCTAAATCTACTCTTCTAAATATAATAATGGCATGAGAATAAAGTTTTCTCCTAAAATCACATAAAGCTTTTCCAAATAAAATNTAGGAAAGGTCTCTCTAAAACAATAGGAATTTCTTTATCTTCTTCCATATCTAACATAATGAAATCAACAGGAAAGATAAATTTATCGGCTTTAACTAACACATCTTCTATAACCCCTTTAGGATAAGTGATAGATCGATTAGCTAGTTGTAGGGTTACAATAGTGGGAGAGATACCTCCTAAATCCACTCTTCTAAATATAATAATGGCATGAGATTAAAGTTTTCTCCTAAAATCACATAAAGCTTTTCCAAATAAAATTATCCAATTACACATGGTATAGTGAAACTGTTAGGGTCTTTGAGTTTTTGAGGAAGCTTTTTCTGAATTATTGCACTGCACTCTTCATTAAGTGCAACTGTCTCATAATCTTCAAAATTCCTATTTTTATGTAAAATTTCTTTCATAAATTTACATAACTTGGCATTTGTTCCAGAACTTCCACAAAAGGAATATTAATTGTAAGATTTTTAAATAATATCTCAATAAATCTTGAAAATTTTTTATCAAGTTTTTACTGTCTAAGGNCCAAATAAAATTATCCAATTACACATGGTATAGTGAAACTGTTAGGGTCTTTGAGTTTTTGAGGAAGCTTTTTCTGAATTATTGCACTGCACTCTTCATTAAGTGCAACTGTCTCATAATCTTCAAAATTCCTATTTTTATGTAAAATTTCTTTCATAAATTTACATAACTTGGCATTTGTTCCAGAACTTCTACAAAAGGAATATTAATTGTAAGATTTTTAAATAATATCTCAATAAATCTTGAAATTTTTTTATCAAGTTTTTACTGTCTAAGTCTTTGAAAAAAAGGAGATGGTGGTTTGTCTTCATTCTTCTTAATTGGAGAAACAAGTTTTTTCACTTTCTTAGGAATACTTTGTCAGGATTTTTAGTTTCTTTATCTTTTTCCCTCAACTTTGATTTA